>JAVTVY010007394.1:0-44375 GCA_036873755.1 Hanleya hanleyi | reverse complement strand
GAAATTTGAATGAATGGTCTGTGTTGTCAGTGTGTCTGATGTCCCCCTTGCAAAGACAAGAAAATTTTCTATGTAATTTATTATTTATTGATTTTCTTTTTGTCTAATTGGTCTTCTGTTCAAGTCATTTGGCATCGATAAAACCTGAAGTGTATACCATGATCTCCTTCTTTCATCTAGTGATAGTGTCTGTTTGGTTCCAGATCACGGGGGCTGAACAAAGCATGTGAATTATGATCGTATGGCAAATAAATGCCCAGTCGTATGTCCAGGGCTTAAAACTAAAAAAAAAATATTTGGGAAAGGTTCCTTCCATGCTATCAGTCAAAAATCTCAATAATGTAGGCCTACATGTGGAATGTAGACGCTCCTTTGTTTCAGCTACAATTCAGAATAAGTTTTCAGGATATCAGGTTTTAACAAGCAAATTATTTTTCATCAACAAGTGTCACAGCACACAATGTGGATATCACTAAACTGTTAGGATAAATGAAAAGAAAAGGTTTACAATGTTGTTCGCACAAAAAGTATATGTATATTATTTGTCAGCTTTATTAAATAAGTTTACAGACTCACGCAGCTAGATCAATTTGATGCTTCTGCAAAATCAAACCATTATTGAACTGCCAAATGCCAAAATAATGGCGCCCGAGATATATGGAAAATTATCAGCAAAATTTAGAATAACTGTTTCTAAACAACCAGGCTGGTGGATATCATCAGCTGAGAGAAAAAAAAGTATCAGAAAAATCAGGGCATCGTCGATTGTGCTGTTGTCTTCCAGTCAGTGCGTGCATGACCTCCCGTGCATTTGATATGCAACAACAACAACTTGGACTATTTGGCTGGCTTCGACATAAGTCATCAGCCGACAAATACTTTACGATATATAGAAATGACGGGTGGTGTACTAGGAATCATTGTGTTGAATGACATGAAATCGCGGCAATAAACTTATCAGAAAAACGGCAAAAAATCGCATTGTCCATCTGTACAAGCTGGAGAGCCGCCATGTTGAATCTCCCGATGGAGGCGGCCAACATTACGTGTAACTCATGAAGCATGATGGGAGGTGGAACCCGACTACAGGAGCAAGGCCCATTGAAATGCATTGCAATGGGGAACCTCATTATTGCAATAGTGTCCAACAACTTGGCTTCAAAATGTCGTCGGGAACCATGACAATCCCTATTGGAAATCCTATGAGTCGTGGGTTCCCCATATGACAATTATTTGACGGGAGATTTCACGTTGCTCTCCTAGACCTCCGTCTGATCGACAGAGGTAAAAAGACCACGATCATGTTTCTACGTATGCCATCATACTACTGTACCGATTTGCCGTTGTGACTCGACCAGAGAAAGCCACAAAGCATCCAAAGTTTACAAGTTATGATCGTCTATGGTGCCACCTTGCCACTTAACCTCGATTGTAAGTTAACATGCTCCGGAATTGGTTCAATGTCGGCATTAGTCTGCACATGTGACTACCTAGGCATACCATCGTATGCAGAAATGATTACAATTTGGCATTTCATCTCATTTATGGCTTAATCCTTTGAGTTGTCTTACGACACAGCATATTATGCGGGTGCTAGCCTGCCGGGTTGTGTTCGCACAGGGGGCGCTGTTCTAGGCCTATGTAGACATGTAATATGACTTCTGTTTTTTACCTGCGGCACGCAGGTCTACGGGAGGCTTGCGTTGTTGTTCTTGTTCTTGTTCTTGTTGTTCTTGTGACTTTTTGAAATGCGCATGCGCTAAGAGAGTGTGATCTCTGCCACACTTTTCTTTTCAACCTCCGATCTCACATGACAACACTGTCTTCAAGCGCGTTTGAATTCATTTGCAACTATATTCGGTGGAATGAATTATTGCTTCGTTAATTATTATATATGAGAATAGTGTGAATAACGTCAAAGGACCTACGAAGTAGGGTAGGCATTAGGACTCCGACACGCACTGAACTCTTGGACCCCCAGTTGAAATCCTGCCAATATTAAGATGGACACGGCCCAAGTTAGAATCACCAGTGATTTTAATCAAAAATCATCAGAAATTTTCATCAAAAGTAGCTCCACTCGAAACATGCTGGCAACAGTCCCCTAATGCACCTTCATGCCCAGTGTGAATAACGTCACAGGACATAAGAAGTAGGGTAGGCATTAGGACTCCGACGCACGCTGAACTCTTGGACCCCAGTTGAAATCCTGCCTATATTAAGATGGGCACGGCTCAAGTTAGATTCACCAGTGATTTTAATCAAAAATCACCAGAAATTTTCATCAAAAGTAGGTCAGCTCGAAACATGCTGGTAACAGTCCCCTGATGCACTTTAATGCCAAAAATCAAGGTTCTAATATCAACGGTAACACTCAGATATAACATATCTCTCAGATATAACAAAAATATAAATATTAATATTCATGTCACTGTTCCATTGTTTCTCTAGTTGTATTCCTCTTAAAATTTTGTACTCTGCCTTTGACTGGTGTTTGTACAATAAAATCTTGAATCTTGAATGCTTATTTTGCCGACGAAAGGATTCAGATGGACTCACTCATTACCGGACAATTTCAAATGGTAGCCCACTTCGAAGAGACAGAAATGACTGTAGCATTTAATGAGTTGGACACCCCTGTGCGCGAACAATACCTCGCAGTCGTGCAGTTATATTGTGCACTTTCGGTTGCATGACATTTGGCAAATAGCTATTTTGAATGATTCTCTTTCAGAACACAGCCTCTCTATCCTCATTCTCGCAAGCCAGGGCCTTGATTCGCTGGTATTGATGTTCCCGTCCTCTTCCGCACTCAGAATCCCTTTAGAATAGCATTAATCACTTCCGTAAATTCAATACTTATGTGTATCAGCAGACAATGCGCAGAAACATATTACATTTGACATCATTCTCTCAAGTCGGAGCCCATTTCTGCTAAAATTTACTGGTTCTATACAAAATTTACGTTACTTTGTCAATCAGTTTACGTCATATATAGCAGATACTGGCCATAGATGTTGACCTCGTGGCCAAAAGCTAGGGCCTTTGTTTTCCTGGAGGGGTTTTCGAGTTTGATTTTGATACTTAGATACCTTTCGCATTGACTTTAACTTGGCAGTCATTTTCGCGAATGCAACAATTTGATGTATCAAAAGATAATAACGAGAATTCGACATCATTCTCTTACACACAGACCTTGTTTAGTGAACTAGCCCCGAAACTTCGCACTTGAATCACCTTCGGAATGACAAACATATTCGCAAATTGAGTATAAGAAGATATCCATAGATACTGACTAGAAATGTTTCTTGTTTGCAGAATTTGATTTTAAAGAAAAGAAATTAATAAAATTAGCAACCTTCGAAAAGGCTTGGCCGAACATGTCAGATGAGATGATATTTCCTAAGAATGAAATAGTTAATCATTTATATAGAAGAAGCAAACCATGTCTTGGCATTGACTTGCTGCGTGGAAAAGAGTGGCAAGGAATTTAGTTCGCAGATGATAACGAACGTAAATGCAGAAACCTAATTAATTATTTTAATCGAATATCAAGACTGTAACAGGCCTCAATTTGAATAGTGAAAAAGTGTCATTATGCCTCTTGGACAGTTCGATAAAGCCTTAAATCCCATTCCGTAGTTTCACAGATCGAAGTGATAGACCTGATACTAAATTTATTGAAAAATAACTTTGAAGGAAATATAAATTTTCCATTTTGATCGGCAAATTAAGCGAGAAGGGAGACTGAAGAGCGCAGATTTTCGCGCTATGACTAAATCCTCGAAATTTGTTTGGATTTCCAAATATTTGAAAGCCCTTTTGATTTGCAAAAAGTAACGACTGAACCGAATGTTTTGAAACTTGGCATACACGATATTTGTACCAAAACATTGCCAAAGCGATCATGGTAAGTTCGTCTGTCAATTCAGAGTCAAAATCGTCGGATTTTGAATGGGGAAAGTGAATATATATATATGGTATCAGAACTATTACGCAATCCCTACAATTGTGGGTTACAAGTTGAAAATTACTTCCCTTGGCATAAAAACACTGGCAGATGGCGCTTTTTTCTACAATTACCACTACCTCCGCTGATATGTCTTTCACTGTATTATTGCCACTGCCGCAGGTTTTGACTACAATGTAGTCATTTCTCACTTGTTTTTGCATCACTTTGCTGCTAGTTTTTATCTGCTATTAGTCGCTTCAAATTTTTTTTGTTAACATAAGGCCTGACACAGATCTCGATTGTACGCGGAGCAATAAGAGAGACCGAAAGAGGTCTGGTCCTGTGGATGGATTGAATATCCACCTTGTCGTATTTACCTACTGGACTACTTCCATTAAAGCATGCCTTGCACGAGATTCCCAGATGCCAATTCGGAGGGGGTCGACGGACAGAATAATATGGCAGACCCGAGACTACACAAGGTAGCGATGAAACCGCTTCAGGCGCTTCGCGTACAATAGCGGGAGGGCCAGATGCGAAGATTATTTGACACTATCTATTACTGACAGTACTTCTGTGCCGCAATGGGTAGTGGGCTGGTCTTGTGGAAATATGAGAAATGAACTAGGTTCTCTGATTGATCTCACTTTGTTCAGCTTTATTTATGTATAGAAGCTTGCAGACCATTTTTTTCATGTTTTAGCTTGAGAAATGGATTTGTTTTTAATGACAACGCATATACTATATAAACCATGGCACTACTTCTGTACAGTATTCCTTGAAAGTAACATTCGAAGTACAACAGCAATAATAGTCCGAAGCAATATATATATATACGAATGGGAAAGGGATATAGAGAGGGTGCAGTTGTTTATTGCTACAAACAAAAAACCCTCCAAAAAAAACCCCGGATGAATAACAAACGGTAACCAAAGGTAAATATTGAGTTTGATATGCATTTTATCAATACATCAGATTGCGGTTATATCAGTAAGTAGATCGAATACGATCGAGGAAGTAATGAAGTAAAGAAAACGTTCATTGTTTGTGAAGAGAGTAATAACGTAAAACTAAGGGAAAACAATGATAACATGACCCCAAGTTGATGCCTGAAAGAATCCGTTCCGGTTTTCAAAAGTTACTGTCCGGAAATACAATTTTAACTTGGCCCACAGGTGGCGTCACCATAGATAGACTAGCACGAAACCTATAAGCAGATCAGCATGAAAAACAACCACAAGCGAGCTCTTCAGGCAAGGTACCCATACACCAAATTTGGAAAGAGTCCATTCAAGTTTTTAAATTGCCGGAAACGCAATTTTAGCGTGGCCCCAGGTGGCGACACCTAGGGGCAATTTTAAATTGGTCCCCAGATGGCGCCACCTATATAAGAATCGACAGGAAAAACAATACCAAGTGAGATATTGAGGCGAGGTACCCACATACAAAATTTGGAAAAAATCCGTCAGGTTTTCAACAGTTATTTTCTGGCAAAGCAATTTTAGCGTGGCCCTAGGTGGCGCCACCTCGGGACGAATCAGCACGAAAATACAATCCCAAGCAAAATTTTTACTTTGCCCCCAGGTGCCCCAGTTTCATCGGCACAAAAAAGAATCACATGATCTTGCTATCTGTAGCCAGTCTAAAATTAATCTGATTACAAATCTGCAAGGCTACTATACATGACTGAATGGCATGGCTGTTAACGAATCATTGAATGTACTTCAGATGCAAATGGCGTCAGAAGTCTTACATTGAGCCAATCGCCAGCCATTATTTTATCTCCCAACAGTGATCTTTCTGGATCATGGCTGTAAACCAGTCACTGATGTGCTATTTGTGCAAATGAGAATATGGAAATTGGTACCCAGACAGAGACAGTCGCTTTACCATAGTTCAGATTTGCATATAAGAGCAATTGTAGAAGAAAAGTGTCCAGTATCGGACAGAGATGTCTTCCCCTGGAAAAAGAGCAATATGTACAAGAAATTTGAAGTTGATTGAGGAAGGCATTCCGAAATTATCTGACGGAAAAGATTGGGAAAATTTGCATATAAGCGAAAGTGTAGATAAAAACCTAGTTCCCAGTTTCGGACAGAGCTTAAAACAATAGTTGTCTTCACCCAGATAGGAGCAATATTCACCACGAAGACATTCAAAAGTTAACCGACTGAAAAGAAAAGTGGAGAAAAACAAGAAGCGGAAGAAAGAACAAACTGACAAACATGTAAGACATCCCTCCTAATTATCTTTGTTCAGTACCAATTTTATTCCTGTTATAAATGCGTATCATTAAACATATGCTTGATTATGAAAGGAGATATTCTGGCTTCCTGTGATAATTAATCTCGGATAAATGCTTAATTTCAGCATACTCAGATTTGCTCTAGTTTGTATTTGTAAGCACGACAAAAGTTAAATTTTAAATAACACCAAAGTAACAATCCAATGGTACTCTTGGTTGGATAGAACAATAAATGATTCCTCGATGAATAAATGATTTATCTCAACAAATGATAGCCATAGATATTGACATGACCGAACATATTTTAAGTGGATTCTATAGCGTACATTGTAACAATAATTCAGATAAGCTATTCAATCGACTGGAAATATATAAGCATATATAAAGGTATATCGTTAGAATGTGCACATGATATATAGCATGAAGACAAAATATGGAAAATAAAAAAGATAGTGCCACGGCACTGTAGCTCATCTGTCTGTAACTGGAGAAAGTAGCTGTGAGAAATTTTTACTAAAGAACTGCAATAGATGAGTTTCTAACTTGTGTTGTCCCTCCTGAACACTAAATGATCCATGCAGTTATTTCCTGAGATTTCATGATAAAGTTTCATGGGAAATTCAAGATGCGGCCATATTGGATTTGGTCAAATGGACCAAAAAAGATATCTTGCACAACTAGACCACAAGGGCAACCTGTGTATCAACATCCATGCAGTAATATCCTGAGAATTCACGATAACAAAATTTCATGGGGAAATTCAAGATGGCCACATTGGATTTTCGAATCGGACAAGAAAAGGTATCTTGCTCAACTTGACCCCAAGGGGAACCTGTGTATCAAATTTGTGAAAAATCAATGCAGTAGTTCCTGAGAAATCGCGATAACAAAGTTTCATGGGCAAATCCAAGATGGCCGCTTGGTGGCCATATTGGATTTTTGAATCGGAGCAGAAAAGGTATCTTGCACAACTAGACCCCAAGGGGAACCTGTGTACCAGATTTGAGAAAGATCCATGCAGTAGTTCCTGAGAAATCGCAATAACAATGTTTCATGAGGAAATCCAAGATGGCCACCTGGTGGCCATATTGGATTTTTCAATCAGACCACAAATGGTATCTTACACAGCTAGACCCCAAGGGCAACCTCTGTACCAAATTTGAGAAAGATCCATGCAGTAGTTCCTGAGAAATCATGATGACAATGTTTCATCTGGAAATCCAAGATGGCCGCCTGGTGGCCATATTGGATTATTCAATCAGACCACAAAAGTATCTTGCACAACTAGACCCCAAGGGGAACCTGTGTACCAAATTTGAGAAAGATCTATTCAGTAGTTCCTGAGAAATCGCGATAACAATGTTTCATCGGAAAATCCAAGATGGCCGCCTGGTGGCCATTTTAGATTTTTGAATGAGACCACAAAAGGTATCTTGCACAAGTAGACCCCAAGATGAACCTGTGTACCAAATTTGAGAAAGATCCGTGCAGTAGTTACCGAAAAATAATGATGACAAGATTTCACTGGCAAATTCAGTATGGCCGCCATGGCATCCATATTTAAAATCGTATCGACACAGCATGAACAAATTCTGGTGTACTCATTGGGGGGAACATGCATGCCAAGTTTCAGCTTGATCGGTCAAGCGGTTTCAGAGAAGATGTTTACGGACGACGGACGACGCACAACGGACGACGGAGAATCAGGCCATGACATAAGCTCATCGGGCCTTCGGCCCAGATGAGCTAAAAATTAAAGAGCATGTGCAAGTGAGGCTGTTCCATATTTAACAGTAATTTAATTTAAAAAATACGATTAAAGTATGATATCAGCATTTGCTCACCGATTACATTTGTTGACAAAGTCAAAGTTAAAACTTGTGTACAACAAGATAATGAGTTGAAACTGCTGGTATGAAATAAAATATTGACAGCAAATTTCGTTTTAATAATGTCCAGCATACAATATGGGCAATTAGGATATTTGTTGGACATTTTAAGGTTATTTAAACAATTCCTATTGGCAGAATTACCCTCCCCAAGCAAAACAAGTACCGAGAAACCTCAATTAGCAAGGAATTCTAGCAAATCTCCAGAGTATATTCGTCATAGTCCCAGTAGACAGAGCTTCAAATAATATAATATTCATATGTAAATATTACTATAAGTAGGTGCCGGTTGAGGATTTGAGTACAGGCATACCAGCATCAAATACGTCAACTTACTTTGAAACTGTGTTACTCTGGAAGATTTATTTAACCCTATCTGGCCTGGGCTTTTCGGGACCTGTCCAGGACTGCGGGCCCCTTGATCTAGGGGGATGAAATTTACCACACTGTACCCTTGGGTCAAGCTCTACTAGAAAATGTGAAAAATCCAAGATGGACGCTTTGATGATGTCATTTTCAAAAACAGCATTCTTTTGGCAGATTTTTTTTATTCAGGCAATTTCTCGACAAAAACTGCGTGATAAATCAGTAAATATTAATGTGATGTGAAATAAAACAGTTCTTTCCCACTTTTCATTGCGGAAAAGCAAAAGTTTTGAAGAAAAAAATGACGAGAACATCATTTTTCTAGTACCCCACGTGGCAGTCATTTTGAATTACCCAAATAAGCTCAAAATGACCCGAATATGATAAGCTAAACAGTCACAGAATGTCAGCTCTCATTTTTTGTACCGGAGATAGCGCAGAAAGTTAGTTAGGGGGGTCATTTTGCCGCCCCCGCTCAATGTCTGGTAGGCTCTACAAACACAAAGCGTTTCTCAAGGAAAAAAGTATTTGTCTTCCAACCACTCATAATCTACTGGGCCCCTAACATGGATAAATCGCTATGCACACCCAGATTCGTAGCTGGATCTAGAACCTGCATCACCAAGCTTCTTTCAACTCAATTCACTAAACGCTATAAGAACGATCTTCTCGCTGTGGATAATCGCAAAATAAATGAAGCAGTGAAAGATATATATTCACCTTCAATGGATTTGACGGAAATTACAGATAGCCCTAACGATACATCATATTTAAACCTTTATGTCTATAAAGAGGAAGCAGGCCTTTTCTCTCGTCGAATTTACGAAAAAGGAGGTGATTACAATTTCGACATCGTAAACTATCCCTTTTAGACAGCAAAATAATTTCCAGGGAGACCCGCATATGGCGTATTCTTATCTGACCTAGTACCATTTGCTAGATCCGGTGTTAAATGTGATATTTTCAAACAACGTCACAAAACACTATGGAAGAACTAATAATTACAAGAGACTATTCTGTCATTCATAATTTAGCCGTCGTCCATCAAAGAATATCCGCGTCCATAATCCAAAAATCTATTCCGTATTCCATATAACAGTATTATACCGCCAACAGTGCTATACAACCAAGCGCCTTTCCTCCAAGTTTCAAGCTCCAACCTCATGGAGCTCCAAGCTCCAACCCATGTACTTCAAGATCCTCATGGTACTCATATGAACAGTCACAATCAAAGCGTGACTGAGATACATGTTTTTTTAGATGACGACTCTATAACGAATATTATGGATTAAGAATACTGATCAGCGATACGGATTTGATATTTTTGGAACATCATGATGTCTTGCCGGCATCATTGAAAACTGTTGACCGCTTCTCTCTTGCAGGAAACAAGCCTATGTTTATGTATACTATGATTGTCTTTTTGAATTTGGTGCTAATACTGTTATATGGAAAATGGAATAGGTCTTTGGATTATGGACGCGGATATTCTCTAATCGACGACGGCTGGATTATGAATGACGGACTAGACGCTTGTAATCTCAAATTTGGCCATACATATCGCATGCGGATAGCAAATAACGAGCGTAGCATGTAAGATATGGCGTTACGTTTCGTAACTTGTGTCTGATTCCGATTAACCCGGGGCCAGGAGACGAATGAACCCATGTATTTCAAGATCCTCATGGTATTCATATAAAAAGTCACAATACAGCGTGACTGGAATATATCATTCTTTAGATAACGATGTTAAAATCATAACGGTTTAAGAATACTGAACAGCGATATGAATTTGATATTTTTGGAACATCATGATGTCTTGTTTTCTCTCTTGCAGGAAACTAGCCAATGCGTTTATATATTATGATTGTTCTTGTTTTGCTAAAGCTGATTTACGATATACACTGCGAAAATATTGTGTTTTAACACAATTTTGTGCTAAAATGGCTTCAACACAAATGTTTTGTGTTGAAATCAACATGGTTTTGTGTTAAACTTGTGTTGAGTTCAATACAAATTATTGTTGATTCTTACACAATTTGTGTTATTTTCAACACAATTCTGGTGCTAAAATGGCTTCAACACAATTTGTTTCGCAGTGTAGGTCTTTGAATTACGGACGCTGAAATTCTTTAATGGACGACAACTGAATACTAAATGACGGTTCGGACGCTTGTAATCCAAACAAAAAAGGAAGAGTTTGTTGAGTTTATACAGGATAGATTCGAGCAGGATGAAGATTATCACTGCCACTCGTCATGACAGTAGCGGAAAGGAAAACTTGAGGCGGTGATGTTTATAAATAGATGTACGTCTTGCTTTTCCGAATGAAATATTCGAATTTAATTTAAGAAATACTGTAAGTTATACCAGTATTTTTGCGTATATAGGTTGCATTACAAGCGTCTGGTCCGTCATTCATTGTTCAGCCGTCGTTCAATAAAGAATAATTGACCATTCGTCGAGATGAATTATTTTGCTCATTTGTCTCACTGTCCCTTGTCACATTTCAGAGAAAATTGTAGCAGTCCAACAGATAGTTGCTGACCGTCTTGGGTTTTTAACATTTTCTGGTAGAGCTTGACCCAATGGTGTGGTAAGTTTCAGCTCTCTAGGCCAAGGGGTAAGAAAATTGGAACACTACAGATATGATACTACTACTATGAATATTATAACCAGATAGACTCTATTATTAAATAGATATTTGATGGCAAATAAAGGCATTACTATACGCATTTGAAAGCAAATTCAAATAATGCCTCGTATCCAATTCAAATTTCAGCTTGTCTCATCGTCGCTATCCTGAATTTGCTCTTCATATGCTGCTCCGATCGAAAACATTCAATCTCCCCACTACAACTCCCTGGGCCTATAGTGGGTTGAAATTTATCGCACTAAATATTATAGTCATGTAATATACGACAATGTATAAAACACAACATGTCCGCCAGAATGGCGTCACAGTGACGTCATATTCATGAAGTCATTTTCGGGATATTTTTAGATCCAATATTTGAAAAAAAATCCTTCCAATTACTAAAATACAGAAAAATATCTTTACCGTACTAAAACAGTTTGTTGTCGTTTAAGACAAGAAAAATTGGGAAAATGTTACTTTCTCAGGGTACATTGTGGCCGCCATCTTAGATTGCCCATGATCCATTGCACCCAAGATCATGCAAATAGCCTAACGTGAAGAGTACACGCCCTTGACTCCCATCGAGTGTCAGGGCGTCAATCACTGTCAATCAAAATATCTTCGTCCGGAAGTTCGTGGGTTGTTAGGAGCTTGTTTTTTGTATCTCGTGCTTACCGACTGTCGTCGGGCACGGTGCTTGTCCTCGAGAATAGCGTTTTAACGTAATGCGAACGTAATACAAATGACGTCACGAAACGCTAGTTGCGCATACTCAGTCGCCATTTGAGAGGTTCCCAACTTTCATTGGTCGGCCTGAAAAATCCAACAGCGAAGGAAACTGCGATAGCAAGGAAGGCCCGAAAGCAGTGGAGGAACATAACGAATTCAAGGGCCGTAACTCATGAAGTTCAGCAAATAGTCTTAATATTACCCCAGTGAGGCTCGCGATGAAGTTATAGCGTTTCAGCTCTCTCGTTTTCTCCGTTCCGGGAATAAGATGGTAAAGCTGGACAGGAATGCATTGTGGCTCTCCCCCAGGGTTAAAATAACGCCTAATGTTTGGTCTGATATCAATGTATAGGTCATAAGTGTACTGCTTGGGGTTGCTGTAGCGGAGATAGCATTAAAAAACCCAATAAAATAATGTTTTGGGTGATTTTCCCCATGGTCAGAAAAATTCCATCCCATCTAGGAAAAGAATGCCGCCAATCGTTAATATGACCCTTACAAAAATATCTTATATAGGATCCTATAAGATTCTGAAAAGTCCTATAACATTCTAAGAAATCATATAAGATTCTAAAAAATCCTATAAGATTCTGAAAAATCCTATAAAATTCTGAAAAATCCTATAAGATTTTAAAAAATCCTATAAGATTCTGAAAAATCCTATAAGAATCAATCCAACAGTATTTCTAGAATTATTGGAATTTTCCCACAAACTTTTACAGTAACATAACATTATAAATTAGAACCACATGTATACATGTTTCAATGATCTTAATTATCTCTGGGAATATCCCAGCTGAAAGTTGGCTGATTTGATTTCACTCCGTGACATCAAATCTCATTTTCATGAAATCACTAAACACCAGATGTGTGAAATATTTACATGTGGTTACTGACATATTACTCAGAACTGGGAACACTTTTGGATCTATGAAAGTGATCTGTACCATGGGTTTCCATTTGAATAAAATAAAGATATTAATAAAATCAGTCTCTCAAATATTAGTGTTATCAAAATAGAATCATATTAGAAATCTTGCTGAATTTAGATTTTATAATCAGTCCAGATCCATGATTTTATAGTAAAATTGGACAAAATGGGGAAAATATTTTTAGAAGAATCAGTTCTAACATAATGTCAGCAACAAACATGAAGTGCAGGCAAGCACCTAAAAGGTGCGTGGACCCCTCAGCCACTGTCGTTTCATGCCCACATCAATGGAAGAGAAGATGTCATTGTATATAATTGTGTGGCAATATAATTTTGGTTTGAGATGGCACATTTCTGATACAAGAGAAAATCATGGCCCCAGAAATTAACAAAACCGGGCAGCAAGCATGTTTTGCCATTGGACCCTGATCAAAGAATATAGAATTGCAACCTCCAACAGGGTTATCTCCCTTTATGCCATGTCGATTGACCCTGCCTTAAGTCACTTACTGAGGGCGAAAAATAAAACGCCCCTGGCATTCCCCGCACAGTGGGTCTGCATCAAGCCATGTAGCTGACAGAGACAGAGATTGATAGTTTGAGATTATCCGAATGGCTCTGTATCGCAACAACTTGAAATAACCAAAATTAAACAACTGTAGCGAATTTTCACCTCTTCAAAACAAGAACATCATTACATCAAAGCTACTGATCATTTGAAAAAAAAACATGAAGTGCAGGCAAGCACCTAAAAGGTGCGTGGACCCCTCAGCCGGTTTTTTTTAGTCAAGTAGGATCAGAGCTGCATCTAGAGTCAATTTAGTTCCGGAAAACGTATGGGCGTCCAAAGCCCAAATGAAACAAAAAACGAAAGTGCTGTTGTTCAATTTGAAAAGATTTCTGAAGGAAATACTCATAGAAAAAGCTTCTGGGAGCCTCCATATCGATCCGATTGCATAGCTGGGTATTGAATTTCATGTTAATAAACCTCTGTTTGGCGCAATTCACTAAAAGAAATTGGACCCTCAATAATGAATTACAAAAAGGAACTGGGAGTTTGAGATCGGAAGCTGCAAAAAATCCCTGGATACAGCCCTGCGGATACAGTTTGTGTGATTTCTGTACCATATATAATAGACTTCGTTTTCACGTGAGTGGTGTGCTGGGATTACAGCATGAAAGAAAGTGTAGCTTTATCAGTGGCAATTTATGCATTGCACAATTGTAATAACAAGTTAATGGCACAGAAACACATTGATTGACACAGGCCCACCATTATCATTTATATTGGGGGGGGGGGGGGGGGGCATAAGCTCCAGGTATGCAAACTGGTTCAAAATTGCCCAGAGTCAGACTAAAAATGGGCTCTCCTAATCACTCGTTTTAAATAATTTCCAAGGTACAGTAACATGTTGGTGACAAAAATTGAAGCATTATGTTGTACCAGTTAAATGTGTGGACACAAATATGGTTCATGCAAAAGTTTTAGGATAAATCTGATGTAGAATAGAATGATTTAACAGCAAAATTGAAGAAAAATGATGTCCTTCATTTAAGGCGATGTGAAATTCAGACTAACAGGGGTTCGATACTGCAGGGATTCCCCTGCCAGTTATTTCATATTATACTTCTGAAATAAAATATGTTTTGTGCAAAAGCTTTAGGGTAAATCATATGATGTAGAGTAGAATGATTTAATAGCAAAATTGAAGAAAAATGTTGTCCTTCATTTAAGGCGACGCGAAATTCAGACTAACAGGGGTTCGATACTGCAGGGATTCCCCTGCCAGTTATTTCATATTATACTTCTGAAATTAAATATTCATTCATTATATATAAAATGATGTCACCAACCTGTTATTATTACTATAAAGGAATAAATTTTAGGTGATTCAGCATGTTTGTGTGAAAAAACAATGTACACTGCATCTCATACAGATCACATGAGGCTGAGAAGCTGTGGATAGGAAAAAGTCCAAAACTTTAACATTTAGTGCCCCAGGGGTGGGGAAATCCTCCCGAGGGTAGTGCATAGGTTGAACAAGTGTAGCATCATGTAAGCTACCAGAATATATGGGAAATGGGAAGTTCCATCCAATGATAATCTTGAATGGACCAGGCTTTCTTGTATCAGGGAACCTTCAAAAGTCACAATGAAACATGCAACCAAGGGTTCCCGATGGGCATAGTTGGGCATCATTTCATCAGTCAACATTAAGGAAGGTCTCATCAAAGTTTGGTCAGGCCCGACTTGATAGATCTGCAGGTATTCAGCGGACAGGAACATGTTGATGGGCATAGATAACAGTGCAAAAGCTGAGCCATCAATAAATAATATAAAAAAATAATTAAAAATCATGAAATCATCATAGCCATCAGAAAATCTAATCATTTCATCAGTCAACATTCAGGAAGGTCTCACCAAAGTTTGGTCGGGCCAGACTTCATAGATCTGCAGATATTCAGCGGACAAGAAAATGTTGACGGATGGACGGACGACCGGACGGACGGACGTACGTACATGGCAACGACAAGACCCCAAGACCCTTATTGGTCACACGGCGACGATGATCCAAACAAACATACCCTAACAAAACCCTAATCCTAACAAAAGCCTAACCAATACTACAAAAAAATTGAATTTCGAATTTTGAAAATTAAACTCTACAGACACTGATCACAATGGATCCTCAGAGAGCTATTTAAATATAATATATATATATAATTTCTGTTTCTGATAGTCTTTTTTCCTCTTCACTGTTTCATGGAAATGGGTGGAGTTATCTGCCCTTGATAATTTAATTGAACACCGCGGGCGCTACCATCATATTAAATAACAACAAAGAAAAAGTGGCTGACCACAAGTGCAAAAATCAGGTGGATTTGTTCATGTTAAGCTAGAACTATGGAGGTTTGAAGAACTGTATTGCATATGGTGGTGAGTGCAGCTGGTAGGTTATAAATATAACTATAATTTTTCTTTTTTCCATAACTTAATAAGCAAAAAACTGAGCTGAACAATGGGACTCGTGTGATGTGGACCCACCATGAGCACGCGCTATTATTATCAACAAGTTTCCCTTGACATACTTGGCATATTAAAAAATTGATATTGGCCTCAATAAATATTGCTATATGGACTTGTTGTAATAATGTACTTCAACTTATAATTGCAGTCAAATTTAATGGGTCATATAGCATGGCTTTCACAAAGAAATATCCATATCTCTGTCTCAATATCAGTTTCACATCTACCTGGGTTCATCAAGGCAGTGTGGATTGCCGTTGTCATGATTGTGTGAATTGTCAGCTTAGAAACCCCAGGCTTGGGGACCTCGTATGAAGATTGGCGTGCAGCCCTGGAGGAAATCCCCTGAGGGTGAGATAGTTTTATCACAAAACTGCTTGTGTACTCCCTGTTCATGTCAAAACAGTGGGATTTAACTGGTTGGGGGATGGTAGCTCTATATAAATTATCTTGTTGTTTTGAACTGTTTATTGATTTATAAAATTTATTGATTTTTGTCCCTTCCAGAACATTAGAGAATATTTCCATACCAAATGTTTGACAAAATGGTAAAGAAATATGTTTTAAAATATTATAAAATGTTAGAATAATTATGATTAGACTTTCCATCATCATAACAGGCTATATTTTCTTTGTCTATTGATTGCACTATTCATTACCAAGCTAAGTATCTTCGCACACTTCAATTGTACATTTCTACCCACATCTTGAGAAATGAGAACATTTCATTTCATACATTTATTTCATTTCAAAAATTTAAGAATATAATTTGTAGATAATAAGCATTTATTTGTTAGTTGAAAACCTGTATGGAGATTTAGCTGAACCAGAAATTAACAAACACAAATTATAAAAATTCACATGATGGTTTCACTTCAATTCTAATGGCTTCTTACATTGTATACTTTCATTTTCCAGCATGCAACTGCTACGAAGAAACGTAGGGAACTCGGCTCACTTCAAGCAGTCACTCGACTGACAGAAACTTTAATGAGCATGAGCAACAGGTCAAGAGGTCCACAATTCAGACTGGTGGGTTCCCTCAAAGGATGGATTACATCCTGGGACAGGCCAATCATACAAAGGTATTAACTGACTAAGAATGTAGCTAATTGATGGGACATTTAATTGAACTTAAACTTCATTAAGTTTTAAAATAATTTGGATTGAATTTGTGAAGTATTCTAATTACTAAGAAATAAAAGTACTGAACTTTGTACGGAAAATTTTCAATCTAGGCCCATTCATGGATTGTTATTATTTCTCACAGTGGCTAACTGCAAATTTTTCCATTCTCTTCCAGACGACTGCCAGAAGAACTTTCCCGATTTCGAGAAGGCCATTCGGGATTCCATGAAATCTAAACTGAATGGCGAGTAGAAGCTCCACAGGAAAGTGATGGAGATTATGATACTCTGTGCACCTTCCTCAGCCAATATCGATCTTTATAGTGCACGTGTATATAATAAAGAAAATATTTATTATATTTATTTGTTTGTTCTTTTTGTTTCCATGCATTAGTAAATTCACGAGAATATATTTCCCTGTAACATATCTGTGCTACATCCAAAACTAACAACGTTTACTCTAATACAGATGTATTTACTATTTTACAACACAGGGGCATTTTGTATTTCGTGGATTTACCATAAAAGATTACCTATATCACTCATCCAAATATTTTCATAGAAAGTTTATAGAGAAATCCTGTAGATTTCTCAGAATCTATTCCATGGCTAAATCCTATAGGATCATATTTAAAAAAATCCTATTAGAATTTATCTTATAGGATCCTATTAAAAAATCTTATAGGATTTTGCGCCAAAATCTTATAGAATCCTATAAGATTTCAATCTTATAGGATCCTATTAAAAAATCCTATAGGATTTAATCTCATAGGATCCTATTGGGACAAAATTTTGTAGGATCCTATAAGATTTCTTTTGTAAGGGGATCCCATTGCCATGGAGAATAGTCCGTCCGTGAAAAGTTTTATGCTTTTAACATGAAATGCACAATACCTATCCACTGAACTGCAGGGTTTTGATTGGGTAATAACCATGGTGCACAAGACTGTTTCGAAGTCATAGTCGGCATATCGAAAAAAAGACTGGTACAAGTTGGCTAATAAACCAGTCAAACCCCTATAAACCCCTACAATTTCCCCTGACATATGAACATTATCCGTATGAGTCCTTAGCCTAAAGGACATTAAGTGTGACCTTCACAAACTCGTTGTATTACAAAATACCCATAGATATCAGGATACTGGATCCAATGTGTAACTGTCTTGTTTTCGAGACTTGGTTATTCTTATTATTCCAATGGCGCAGAGCAGAAATCCACTGGATAGAGAGAGTGATCCAATGATGTGCAGAGGCATCCGGTATCCTCCTGTGAAGTCTCTCAACCAGCCTAGAAATGAAAGCAGAGGCAATGATCAAAAACAACCTCATTATTCGAGCATATGGTGAAATATTTATCGTTGTCTGCAGCATAATTGGGTATCTCTGTGAACCGTTACCTGACTTTTTCTCTTTCTGACATTTCTGATGGATATATCGGTACTCAAATGCAGATACGTGTATGCATATTTCATGTAATCGGAGCAAACCACAGCGTATAATTCAGAGGGGACATTCGATTAACCAGAAATCTCATAAACAGGGGTGTTTTAGTAGTTATATTAGATGGCACAACCTTATCCATGGAATTTACTCCCCTCCGTGGTTCATCTGCAGTTCAAAGTGGAAGGTCTACAACCCAGCTGAAAATAGCCCAACTTCAAAAGTTCTTCAAGCTTAATCAAGACTCAGAAAAAAAATAAAAGATCTCGGTTTCATTACTATCATTCGTCTATCGTTCTGATATTTCCAATTTGGCTGTAGTATAGTCCCTGCTGAATTTGTTTCAGGAGATATTTGTTCAAACAGGAAAATATAATACATCAAAACAATGCGACTTAGCTCCTTAGCCCCGGGATGCTCTACCGACAGAGCTATAATGTAACGCAAGCTGTTGTACAATTGTGAACGCGGTCTGAACAATTTGTATCGGCCAATAGAGCCCATTTACTACGGTAAGATTTGCGACAGCTACGCGGTGTGTAAAGGATTTTTAATGTGTAGTGATCACTTACCTACCAGTGGGCTTCCCACTATAATCCCAAAGCCAAAAGCACAAAGATTGATTCCGACTGTCTTGGGAAGAGCAGCCAATCCGAATAATTCGATCAACAAAATGCCTCTGGTGGTGTAGAATATCCCCAATTGACACCCGATAATGACACTGAAGATGACATGAGACCAAAAGTTAACAGCTAGGAACATAAGATTAACCACCAGTCCTAGGATGAACTGCGATATCATTACAATTTTGTATGTCTCAATCAGTCTCAAGTCTCCAAACCAGCCTGTGAACACACGAGTGCTAATATCACTGGCCCCAATGATAGACAGAAGCAAAGCGGCCTGACTATCTGGAATTCCGACGTCTTTAACGACGGCAGGGTAAAACTGCATTATGGTAGTGATCGTCAACGAGGAAGAAAATGCGAACACTTGAAACAGGACGAAAGTTGGATCTTTAAACAAAGCAAATCCAAATGCCTCGCGAAATGAGACTTTTTTGCTCGATGCTATTGCCTTGAGTAGGAAAAAATTTCGCAATGCTTTAGAGATGAATCGAAAGATGAAAGGCTTACTTTTAGTCGAATGTTGACCTGTATTCAATTCTTTTTCTCTATTGACTAGCTTGGGTTCATAATCTACAATACCGAAATCTGTATTTCTGTGAACTCTTTCTAGGGAAGAGACTTGGCTTATCAACTTGCGTTCAGTTTCAAGAGGAGTTCGTCCAATTCTCGACACATTTGGTCCTACTACTTCAGAATCCGTTTTTCCTTGGCCAGTTTCATCTGAAGTAGACTGGGTCTCATCATAACCAACATTAATATGTTCATTAAATTTTCCATGTTCATCTACATGGTTCATTATAATGTCACCAGTCTGTGTAGCAGATCCAAATCTGTCCTCAGTACATCTACTATTATTTTCAATGGGTTCAGTTTTGAAAACGCTTGGCCGCTTGCTATTATTATATTCTACAGTCACTGATGTGGAGTTCTCAACCTCCTTCACATTCAATCTCTTCTTCATAGTAAGAGTCGATGATTTCAAAGAAAGATCCGGAACTGGTCGTAATAATGCTGCACACACGAAAGCATTCATTAGGAATGCACTGATGATCAAAAGAGTCCCCCGGAAAGTGTACTTGTCAAGTAAGATCCGTATTATTGGAGGCAATAGAAGAGTTGCACCGCTGGAACCCGCCATCATAATTCCATTTGCCAGTCTTAAGCGTTTCTGAAAATACTTCCCCGAAATCGAGAAACTCGTAGCCAATCCGATTTGTGAAAAAGCACCTGTGACAAAGATAGACAATATGGTACATTAAATTCCATTCTGCAGCCAGATATAAACTGCAGATGTCCACGCAAGTATCGAACAATATGTAGCGAAAGCGGTTGATAATAGTTGAAAAACATATTACAATGACATGGTATTCTGTCAAAACTAGCCATGAGACACTTGCTGCATGTTTGAAGGTTTGTAAAGGAAAACTCGCAAAAGGATAATCACAATCTTCTACATGTAACACAATGCTCGCGAGTCTATCCAACTTGCGATTTTTCATTCAGCATCTTTTTCATGCAATTTAAGATAAAAATAAAATGCATTTAACACAGAGTCATGTCCGAACGTGTTTATTCATTTTACTATTCAAACCTACCTACACCAATGCCTAACACGATTACGTGCTCTATGCGTTTGGCGAATGATGTCCCGAAGAAGCAAACGACTCCGAGTAGTGATCCAATTACGACGAGGCCCCTCTCGTGGAAAATTCCCCCAAGGGCAGTGCTCATTAGCAGGGCTGGAGCGAAAGCATAAATAACGTGATTCATTACATATTCAGAAACTATTAGCAATACAAAATTTGAATTTCAAATTATATAATTACCTCGGAGATGTCTCATAATGGTACCAATATACAATGTAGGATGATCAAGTTAGTTGGACTTACATAGTATCTTCAGTAGATTTGTCATATTTCCGACGAATTTGTTAGGAAAGGACATCTCAATCCACACAGCAGATAATATTATTAATTAAGTGATAACACCGTTATTCAGTATGCGATTGCTCTATCAACAATTTCTCACGAGAGTGCTTAAGGAACTGCTGGTAGGCTCGCGAGAATGTTTAAAGGTACAGATGGTAAGCTCTGTTGGAATGACCCTCATCCCTTAATTATCAATTTTTCGTTTACCTGTGGCCGAGTAGGATATACCAAATGCCATGAAGAGAAGAGATGCTATGGATGTCCGGGAATCAAACACTTGAATCAACTCGACTAATAGAATCCCAAGCGTTCGGTATATTCCTAAACTAAGGCCCATGACCAGCATGGAGGCTGAAATGAAAGAAAACGAGTTACAATAAGACAAAGAAAAGTGCAGAATGATATTATTTTGCGCAAAGTATATTCGACAAATAAACTTCCAACCTCTTCTGCCATTTTGGAGGAATATAAGGCTGAACAATTTTGCTGAGCATGATAACAGCGGCTGTCGAGAGGTCGGACTGTCAGTCGTTGGCGATTTGGTTATACTGTTCCTGTCAAGTCCTGTACCCGAAAGGCGAATCTAAAGAGAGTGAGAGAAATATACATGGTGGATATATATTGAAGAAAACAGCAAATGATTTGCAAATATCATATTCATTTTGTTAATTGCTTGACAACATTTTCGCATGTAGATTTCCCAATCGCGTGTACCGTTCATCACTACTCGGCCAGTTGACATGCCCTTCCTTTGAAAGTTTTTCGATCAATCATGCAAATGTGAGAATCTTTATTATCAACATGCCAATACCTGCCACAAAGCGCAACTTCTGCAGATTTATATCTCAGTAATCCATAAAATTCGCCTGTCATCATCTGTTACGTTTTTCTTCGTTTTATGGGTTGATAATTTCACTGTTTGTGAAGTTTTAATTCCTAATAATTTCTGAGCCATTCAGTGTGTCTCATGTCTCAAATTGTTTTATTCATCCATTCATCCATTTAACATTATCTGGCCTGGGCTTTGTGGGACCTGTCCAGGCCTGGGGAGGGACCATTTCGCTTCCGCCCCTAATTATTTTTCTTACCCCTTGAGCTAGGGACCTGAAACTTACCACACTGTACCTTTGGGGCAAGCTCTACTAGAAAATGTACAAAAATATCCATGAAGGCCGCTATGATGACGTCACAGCGACGACATTTTCAAAAACGGCATTTTTGATAGATTTTTTCTGTCAGATTTTTCGAATTTTTCATTTACACAATTTCTCCGCGAAAATCGCCTGATAAATTAGTAAATATTAATGTGATATGAAATAAAATAGTTTTCATCGCTTAAAAGCAGAAATTTTGAAGAAAAATGACGAAAACATTTTTTGGGTACGCCAGGTGGTCGACATCTTGAACTTACCCATGATTCTCTACTCGGAGGGTTATGTAAATAGGCTCAAATGACCCCAATATGATGAACTGTAAAGTCAGGAAGTGTCGACTCTCAAATCTCATTTTTTGTCGTTAGGGAGATAGCGCAGGAAGTTTGGTGGGGGTGCATTGGTCCTCCCAGGCCTGGTAGGGTTGACCATCCTTGTCTAACATTATTTGTTAAAATGAATGTTACCCAAATAAAGTGTATAGCCTGTCCTGGTGGCTGTGGTGTAGCGGTGTCCTACATTATTATTATATTATTTAGATTGAGTACACAAGATACTTAGTATGCAGTTTGTGTTTTGGTAATCCGTCAGTGGACGTCAGACGTAAGTGGACATTTTTGTGTTTTGGTAATCCGTCAGTGGACGTCAGACGTAAGTGGACATCTTTTGAATTCAATTGAAGTGGACACCTCCTTGACTTGGTTAAGCAATTTATTCTACATTGTAGTTTTCTTATATGCGAGCGAGTTAATTTCATACTTAATATTCCTGCATGTAGGTTGCTCGAGACTATTTATAGATCGAAGTTCATATGATCGAAGTTCAAGTTCTGAATCTGTATGAAGCAAGTTTCAGCAACCATTCAATTACAGGTCAAGAATCATATTCCCGTCTGCAGTACCATCGAAATATTCCTTGAATTCTTTCCGTATCATGGTGTGGAATATTCCTTAACATTGTATGGACTATTCCATGTTATCACATCACTGTGGTGTTATTGGGGAAATAGCATCATGACATGATCGTAAGTCACCTAGCTGCATAACCCTTTCACAGACGACGATTGGATAATACATGTAGCGTGAGAAAAGAGATTACTACGCTTGATCGTGACGTCACTGGACTATTTTCCCTATTGATAACTTTTTACTGCAAAATACTATGTTTACAAGTACAACAACATAGATATTTGTAAGACGATCATATTATCCAGATACATAATCGACCTGCAAACTATTCTTGTTTGATCGGCAATACAATATTTCCAAGGTTTTGAGATTCATAGTCCGTATGGTTGATAATTCTTTTTACACATTTTGGACAAATCCCGGGTTTAAGTTGATATCTCCTGTTTTTAGATACAATTTGAAACCGATTAAAATCTGCATAGATAGAAGACTACGTAGACTTGAGATTTATAGTTGTATACTTGGATATAATATGATAAAAACGTGCAAATGTGCCCGCTCACACTGCCATCATATTCTGTCGTACAAAGTTATGCTCGCTTCTAACTGGATTTCTTATTGAATTTTTTTTTGTCTTATGATCGAAACGAGCAATGCTTTCAAATGAAGTTCCTTTGTTTTTCCATCTCTATTTTTCGTCTCTATATTTCGACTTATTTTAAACTTATGTTCTATTTTAAATAAGGTCGGAAAATAACGGCGCAAAGAACTTTCATAATCTTGATGAAAAAAAACCGAACCTCAGTAATCACCAACGTCCAAGCGAGGATTGCATGGAAAGAGTGGTAAGCTTTCCGCAATAATTTTAGCAAAATATCACGATTAGATTTCTATCTGAGAGACTTGTCAGTACAAACAGACAGCCTGACCATGTTAGGGCCGCTCGTTGCTGCCCAACATGTAGTCACCTAGTCTTCAAAGAAAAAGGGGGGAAGAAGGGGGCAGTACCGATCTCAAGCCGACCGACCAGTCTGCAAGATGGTTAAGAGTCACGGCATATCGATAATCGCCAATACCAGCCAGCCAACTATCAAGACCCCGACACTAGTAAGTACAGTGAGTATAAATGTGTTTATTTCTAGGTAAATCTAGTGTCGGACATTCAAGAAAATTTCATAGGTAAGAAATTGGCGATTGGAGCATATCGTTGGTACTCTAGTATTCGGGTGCAGAAGTCTTGGTCCTTATACCCTTCTTACCGTTTCACTAGTAATTGCCCCTTAGCTCCTACAGTGCTTTACGCCCAGGGTTTACTGACGGGTTCAATTACGTACCACAACTATGGTCAGTTGGTTCCACTAGTAGACGGGTGCAGAAGCCTCGGCCCTTATACCCTTCTTACCGTCTTACTAGAAATTGCCCCTTAGCCCCTCCAGTGCTTTACGCCCAGGGTTTACTAACGGGTTCAATTTATGGTACCATGCATCTCTGATCATCTCAGCGGTTACAGCCACACTTCAACAAAGCCGAGGCCCACCTCCTACTGTTGGTAGTGTGCAATACAATAGCAGGTGTAGATTTGAGAAATAAATATTAAACATTTATAAATAATGTTGGTATTTATTATCAAATCAAACCTGCTATTGTCTTGACTGCCCGACCCAGCCTCCCCGCACTCTTCTCGGCTTTGCACGCATCACGCTTATAGGCTTATAGAAGAAAAAGGATTTGGGGAAGTGCGTTTGGGCGCAGGCGCAGTGTAACCTATTGGCTGAGGCTCCAGAGGGGTGAGAACTTTTAGTCTACAGCAGGATCTCCAAAGGAAGATTATGGCAATACAATAGCAGGTTTGATTTGATAATAATTACCAACATTATTTATAAATGTTTAATTTTTCACAGCTTCTAGCAAATAGTTCTACATGTAGGCGAGATATTTATACTGCCGATGCCTTACTATTGACAGGAATTGCCTTTTTGTGGATTCAACTCCAAAGTAATTTCGCTGAACGTATTTTTGGTGGATGATCCAGTGACATGTAATCCAAACGTAAAATGCAATATATTTGGGCGACGATGGACGACAAAAACGGATGTTATGGCAGCGTTTTATACTCTCGATACCAACCTATTTAGCCATTTCTTTCCTGCACCCAGATGCAGATGTGGGAAAAATCTGATATTTCGGGTAGTTGATAGGTTTGGGGCATAGAAACTATTTTTGGTTTTATTTATTCGATGTATCCGTTGCCATGACAACTGGAAATTGTTGCCATTTGGCAACATTGGGAAGATAAGACCGTATAGCTTGATGTTTTGTTGAATATGTCACAGTGAAACGCAACACTTTATAAACTTATTGGGGGGGGGGGTAATTGTTGCTGTTTTAATCCAAATAATAACAAAAATCGCCAGTTCAAGCATAAAAATGCTATATTTTAAACATTCAAAGGTAGATTCATTCATTTGTACATGTACAAATGTTCCAATCAACCAATATTTCAGTTATTTATACGGACTGACAAATATATGTGCGATTTCCCGATTCGGTCGAATTTTAAGCTGACATCTTGTTGGAATTTGTACAGAATTTGTGCAAAAATATAATCGATGCCGGGATTAATGGTCAAAACCAGACAAACATTAAGCCCGGTGCACACGAGAGCTATCAGCTGAGCTAACGACCTCAATTACCGGTCAGCTCAGGGGCTAGCTTTCGTGTAGTTTCAGCGCACACGGTGTGCAGAGGAATCACCGGTTCCCGCAAAACACCTTCTTCGAGATCATGAAATAGCTCATTTTGAACAGCCGTAAAAATCACTTGAATTCAAGATACGTTTCTATTGGCTGGTCAAATAAAACTGCTGAGCTGTTGGCTTGCTTTCACCACACACGCTGAGGATTTGGCCTCGCGAGGCGAAATTGTCAAACAAGTTTGACATTCTTCTCCCGGTCTCGCGAGGCCAAAAACTCACCAAAAACTGCCCGCACAAGAGAGCTAGCCCCTAAGCTGACAGGCAACTGAGGCCGCTAGCTCAGCTGATAGCTCTCGTGTGCGCCGGGCTTCAGGCACAGTACACTATCTTAACAATCGTGAAGTCCAGAAAGCCTTTCTAGACGACCGTCCTCATGAATGGACTTTGAAGAAAGATTTGTTTAAGTATAATTGTCAGCAAATAAGTACATCGTACAACTGACGGTTATAACGTGCGGGCAAATAAACACATGTATGTATGTAGAATGAATCGAAATTTAGAACGAAACAGACTCATATTAACTACCTAGCCTACCCCCCCCGGCCCGTTGGGTTTTGCCCTTATCTCCAGAACGATACAAAATTGAGAGCTGATACTCCGTGGCTTTGTAGCTTATCATATTGGAGTCATTTTGAGCCTATTTGCATGACCCGCGAGCAGAGGATCATGGGTAAATTCAAAATGGCGGCCTTGTGGGGTACTAGAAAAGTGATGTTTTCATCATATTTCTTCAAATTTTGTGCTTTTCTGCATGGAAAAGCGGGTAAAACATATTTTATTTCGCATCAGATTATTATTTACTAATTGATCATGCAGTTTTTGCGAAGAAGACGAACAAATACATTTTTTTTTAAAAAAGTCTGACCGAGAATGCCATTTCTGAAAATGACGACACTGTGACGTCATCGTGGCGGTCATCTTGGGTTTTTTTCTTTACATTTTCTAGTAGAGCTTGATATGGTGTGGTAAGTTTCAGCCCCCTAGATTTAGGCATAACGAAAATATTTAGGGGGGCACTCTCCACCCCCAGTCTGCGATACACCTCAAATCGCCCAGGGCTAAAAATACTAATTTCAGAGATCGAATCTTCCCGGTGTTGCCAAAGGGCAACGTAAAAAATTGCGCATGCTCACTGTGTAATCTGAGAAGATGGAAATAAATAAATCTTATTGCATGCCAAAGCCTATATGTTAAATATTCTTACTGAGACAAAACAAATTCTAGATGCTGCAAGTTTATGGGGAAAATTTGTACATGAACTTGCATCGTGTGGGAGCAGAATTCTTGCTTCAGAGGGTGACCATGTTGCAGTGTGTCATGTGACGGCATGAAAGTTGACCTGTGGGGATACTCGGTCACATCGTTGCCAAACGACCATTGATTTGAGACGAGGTGGCGTAAATATACGACGTTGCCAAATGGTAACGTTGGGAAAGAAAGGGTTAGAAGTAATAGATAAAGTGGTACCTATACTTTTCTATGGAAATTTGGTAGACGTAAAGGAGGTAGCAATGAAGTATACGTATTTTTGGATTGCCGAAATGTTGAATAATTCAATTTTGCAGAGAATTAGTATGATAAGACAAGATATTGTATGTAGAGTGGATTCGATACAGGTGTAGTAACTACACCTACAGAGGATTTAGCCAGTACAACGGACAGGCCTACCTGATGGTTATTCCCCGGGAGAAACTGTTTGTCCAGTCTGTTCTCTGAGTTTCTTCACTCAGCCCGCGAGCTATTCTCATTGGCTATTGGGCAATCATCGCCCTCTACCACGGGGAAACCACTCTATAATAAAGTCAGTGGTCGTCCGTGCATTAATATTCCACTATGCTCGTTAATAGTCTATTATTGTCTAAACTGACAAGACAGTGAGAAAACCTATTCTCACTACACAGGTAATACAATAAATGATATCAGTCCGGTGACTGGAGCATATCGTTGGTTTGTCAAACTAGAGTCAAAATCGTGTGTAATATGAAGCATTTTTAAATAGTGCAAATACGGCTACCGTAGCCTGCTATTTCATCAGTTCACTTCAATCAATATCAACCAATTAGGTGGCATCGTGACATTCAGTTCGTACTGACTACGGTACCCTGTGATCTGATTGACTGGAACAGCGGAACTGGTACATATAGCATGTAAGTAACTGATTCTAGTTCTGCCAATATGGTTTTGACTATTTTATATAAAAACTAGTGATGGCTGGCGTCAATTTTGATCTCGATAGGCTGGAAAAATCCTGTCGCAGAATAATGCTGATGTATTTCTTGACCTGTACGGAGAGACCATCATAATAATACTAAACCGTAGAGTTAAACCTGGGAAAGATTCGAACCTACCTATAGCAACCACCCATGCCCATCCTTTATCCGGAGTTTTGTACATGTACGGGTCATTAATACTGTGTGCCACCTTCTCTCCTCTTTTTGTTTCTTCGCCACGTCTTTTCTCGTCTCCCAGTTGGTCTTCATCTTTAGCCGACATTTTAGAAAATCATGAAGTGTGATCGTACTAGCAATGAAGATGCGGTATGGAAATGCGTGTAACATAACTCGGGTGAGATAAAATGGTGCGATGAAGGGATTACGGATGTACTATTCATTCGCACGCATAAAAATAAAACAACATTATGGCCAGGCAGGTACTGGACCGGGGAAATTATACGGATCCCGTAATTTTAACTTCATGTAGGCATGAAATGAGAAAGTGAAGTTATATTATGTCAAAGA
This sequence comes from Hanleya hanleyi, assembly GCA_036873755.1. Lineage (NCBI taxonomy): Eukaryota > Metazoa > Mollusca > Polyplacophora > Lepidopleurida > Hanleyidae > Hanleya > Hanleya hanleyi. The sequence continues at coordinate 15,921 of JAVTVY010007394.1, read as the reverse complement.
GAATCAGTCGATGACGCCGAGACATCATAATGTTTTTATCGTCAACCTGTATCATTCGCCAATATTTTGATAGCCAGATAAATCTTCAAGTTGTTTCTTTAGAGAAAAATGTCTCAGTCAAACTGTGAGATTTTGCATATTAACACTGAAGAGATATTGTATTACCAGGTGTTTCTAAGGCCAATGGCCCCCGGTTAATTAAGCGGGATGAAACACCAGTTATAAACCGTTGCGAAAAAAGTACTGTGACGTTGACTTTACTCTCGCCCTTCCTATGTATGCCAATTGTGTGAATTTCATGAATATGGTGTACGCTTACGTAGATACCATTGTTCCCGAAGATTGCACAATTGGTTCTTCCCAGATGAAAATGTGCCACTGCCAATCAACGTCACCAACATATGTTACAGGTTAAAGTTTTCCATCCTCTCCAACCTCTTCTCTCTCCTGAATCCTCTGAGTTGATCTGCATCTTAAACCAGCATTTAACCCTATCTGGCTTGGGCTTTTTGGACGTATCCTGGCCTGGGGTGGGGGGAGCGAAATTGCCCCCCCCCCCCCCTAATTATCTTCCTCACCCCTTGAGCTAGGGGGCTGAAACTTACCACACTACACCCTTTGGGTCAAGTTCTACCAGAAAATGTAAAAAATTTAAAGATCACCGCTTTGATGACGTAACAGTGACGTCATTTTCAAACACGGCATTTTTTGGTCGATTTTTCGGTCAGATTTTACGAATTTTTTATTTATGCAATTTCTCCGCAAAAACTGCATGATAAATTAGTAAATAATAATGTGATGTGAAATAAAATAATTTTTGCCCACTTTTCATTGCGGAAAAGCAGAAATTTTGAAGAAATATGACAAAAACATCACTTTTCTGATACCCCACGTTGCCGCCATATTGAATTTACCCATGATCCTCTGCTCGGGGGTATGCAAAAAGAGTTAGCGCAAAAAGCTTGGTAAGATTCCCCCCCCCCCGCCAGGCCAGGTAGGGTTAAGCTGAGCTGATAGTTCACATGCAAAGTGATGATGGAACCGTGTTCAGCTATCACAAATCACGACTTACCGAAATGCCTAATTAATGTCATATTGACGAGGTATTCATTCGCACATCAAATATACGAAATCGTCAATCCAACGATGTTATTCACCGGATAATATTACAATTGTAGTATCATTTCCAATAAAAAAATATGGCTCTAGTTGCTCTTCAGTAATAAACGATCTATGGCAACACGACAGAATATTCCTAACCAGTAAATTCAGATCACTGACAGTCATCTTTTTATCCAAATCACAACATGCCGATTCTGTATGTATAATAGTAGTAGTAAAAGGCTAAATTGGGTCTTATTTATGCAAATTTGTGGGGCAAGTGTGGGGCTCTCGACCAATCAGAAGCGAGTATTTCAAATCCGTCACAGAGCTCTCGTCCAATCAGAAGCGAGTATTTCAAATTGACCAAAAGGCTACCTCCAGCACAGGAGAGTTCCAATTTTTCCAGGTCAAAAATAGTTCCATGTATTCATCCGCGGTGATGCGGTTTTGGTGGTGATGCGGTCTCGGGAAAAAGCTTCCGCGGAGAAAAAGTAGTCCCTAGATAAAATGGTCCGATGGGGTCGAGTGAGGTATCAAAGTGAAGCTTAGGTGAATGGGCTGGGTGTGGGGTTGACATATCGGCCTTCTGCGCATGCGCGGTGGCCGATGGGTATGAAAATAGCCTTTTTGGAGCTAGGGGAGCCCCTAGTGGACCGATGGGGTCGAGTGAGGTATCAATGTGAAGCATTCATGAAGGGGCATCTAATGGGCTGGGTGTGGGCTTGAAATAGCGGCCTTCTGCGCATGCGCGGTGGCCGAAGGGTATGAAAATAGCCTTTTTGGAGCTAGGGGAGCCCCTAGTGGACCGATGGGGTCGAGTGAGGTATCAATGTGAAGCATTCATGAAGGGGCATCTAATGGACTGGGTGTGGGGTTGAAATAGCGGCCTTCTGCGCATGCGCGGTGGCCGAAGGGTATGAAAATAGCCTTTTTGGAGCTAGGGGAGCCCCTAATGGTCCAATGGGGTCGAGTGAGGTATCAATGTGAAGCATTCATGAAGAGGCATCTAATGGACTGGGTGTGGGGTTGACATATCGGCATTCTGCGCATGCGCGGTGGCCCAAGGGTATGGAAATAGACGTTTTGGGAGCTAGGGGAGCCACTAATGGGCCGATGGAGTTCTATGAGGTATCCATGTGAAGCCTATGTGAAGGGGCATCCAGTCATGGGTGGGTGCATGTAAAATTTTTCCTGAAAAAAAAAAAAAACGGAAAACGGACTTTATCGAAAAACCTGGGAAAATGCCTATATGGGGTATGGGGGGTACATAGGTCGCCGGGCTTAACGGGGCTTGTCTATCAATAGAGTTATCTCCCCCTAGTTCCAGGGTGGGTGTATGTAAAAAAATTCCTGAAAAAATACGGAATACGGACTTTATCCTAAATTACGGGAAAATGCCTATATGGGGTATGGGAGGTATAGGACCATCCTGGGAAACCTACTTCTCGACATTTGCGGTATAGGTTGTGGGGTCGCGTTTTACTCGTCTCGTCATTTAGAACATGATAGGAAGTGTCCCCGTGCGAATCGGTGAAATTTTGAAAAAAGTCACCGAACCCCATATAGTCCCATACTGAGGGTATAGGATCAATGTTTGTCCCCCTGGGAAACGTACTTCTATACATTTGCGGTAGGGTTGTGGGGTCTCGTTTTACTCGTTTCGTCATTTAGAACATGATAGGAAGTGTCCCCGTGCGAATCGGTGAAATTTTTGAAAAAAGTCACCGAGCCCCATATAGTCCCATACTGGGGTATAGGTTCAATGTTTACCCCCCTGGGAAACGTACTTCTATACATTTGCGGTAGGGTTGTGGGGTCTCGGTTTACTCGTCTCGTCAAGACAAACACGATAGGAAGTGTCCCGGAGCGAATCGGTGAAATTTTTGAAAAAAGTCACCGAGGCCTGGGTAGGCCCATAGGCCTATACTGCATGGCTATGGGTGTATAGGCCCATACGGGGTGGACATGTTGGAGTCTAGGTGAGTCCCTAATGGTCCAACGGGGTCGAGTGAGGTCTTATTTTGAAGCTCTCGTGGAGGAGCACTTGACTACACTAATGGTTCGTCTGTGTTCAATAGTCTGCGCATGCGCAGCCTGGCCCGTAGTATAGAAAACAGGCATTTTGAGTGCTATGTAGGGGTGTGTTTGGGATAGAGATGGGCTATTCACGGTTCGAATGGGTCGTGTGAGGTGTCAAAGTGAAGCTTGTGTGGGGTAGAGTCAGAATGGTGTGTTTTTGAATGCAAGTCGCGTTAATCTGCGCATGCGCAGTTAGTTGTAGTAAGTAAAGTGGCCATTTTGGGGCAGTGAAGGAAGGTATTTGGGGTCGAGATGGGCTATTCACGGTTCGAATGCGTCCTGGAAGGTGTCATCTTGTAGTTCTCGGGGTGTTCCTACCGATTTGAGGGATGTTCCCGTCATCTGTGACGTCATCAGTGACGTCATCGGTACGAGTAGTAGCGAAAGTGGCCATTTTCGGGCAGTGAGGGAAGGTATTTGGGGTCGAGATGGGCTATTCACGGTTCGAATGCGTCGTGTGAGGTGTCATCTTGTAGCAACGTCCGCCAACGCCAAGCTCAACGCTTCAACGCCCTGGTGAATTAGCCCAAAAGCTCTGATTTTCATGGAATTGTCATTAATTCATTGGAAAGGCAGTGACACCCGTCAACGCTCATAGTTACGCCTTAACGCTCTAGCATAACACCATGATATAGACCGGAGAGAGAACAACAACACCAACAAGGATGACACATGAGAGAACAACAAAAACAACAATTTTTTTTTTCATATAGTTTATTTTCCCCTCCATCATAACATACCCACGCTGGGGGAGCCGCGTTGGGTATGTTTACAATTCAAGAAAGACTCTTGTCCAATCAGAGACCGCCATTTGCATGTCATGTTCGTTCTTGCCCGTTAGATGTATTCTTGTCCAATCAAAAGTCGTCATTTCAGAGAGTTCCGTCTTCGGCCATGTTCGCTCTGAACAGTTTGTTCTAATCATCGTCAGGCAGGCCTGGATATTCATCGGGCAGCATGTCCTGAAACAGTTGTTTGCGCATTCTAATTGCATTTTCCAGGGCCTCGGTGGGTGGTAAACCCATATCCTCTTCCAAGTGACGCTTGGTCTTCATGATGGACCTGTGGGTGGGGTCCCCTTTCATTTCAAGCGGTAGTAAGGTATACTGTTCATAGATCGCCATGGCTGTTTTCCTGATGCGGGGGCGCATTTGGGTGTACGTCTGTTGTAAATTATCCTCTCCGGCGTCCTCGATCGCTTCAGCGTGAGTATTGATAGCTGCTGTCACAATACGATCCCAGAAAGTAGGTTCTGCCTCACTTTCCTGGGATGAAGGCTGATTCTCTGAGGTCAAGCTCTCCATATCAGTAGATAGACTGTCAGCCATCTTGGATTCGGTATCAGTCGATGCACTCTCATCAATCTCTGTATCAGTATCTGCCTCAACGGGCTCCTCGGCGTCTTCAGTCCCATGTATATTTTTCTGGTGTCGCATCATATCGTAATGTCTGGTGAACGTGCGTTCACACTCAGAACAAGTATAAGCCATGTTGACGGTTGAACGAGGACTGTGCGTGTTTTGGGAATACGCTCGCTTTTATAGACAGTAACGCCCATCAACGCTTAGCTCAACGCTTCAACGCCCTGGTGAATTAGCTCAGAAGCTCTGATTTCATGGAATTGACACCAATTCATCGAAATGCAGTGACGCTCGTCAACGCCCGTCGTTACGCCTTAACGCTCGTCTCAACGCTTTAACGCACTTTCTTAATGCTTTAACGTTGTTTAATGATGCGTTCGAACAAATGTTTCTTTTGTGCTATTGCTCTGACATACGCCGCTTTCCAGTTCATGCCAGAGGTTTTCAACATCGACGCTGTTCTTTCAATTTCCATATGGACTGGGTCCTTATCCAACAATTTCATATGGGTCAGTAAGTCGACATACTGCTGACGTAAAGTCCGTCGTAGTCTGGGTGCCAATCTGTTATGGGCTAAAATTGCAGCTTCCTCTTTCGAATACCCTTTGCGTTGAAACTTGTTTCCTGTGGCCTCCAAAATCTCGCCCATCTCGGCGTCCATACTTTCTTTGAACAAAGCCTTCCATAGCCTCGAGTTCACATTATGTTCTTCAACCTCGGGTTGGGCCTTCACGGTTGGGTGATATTCCGGGACTGATGGTATGAAGCGGACCCGCTGTATGGGGGTGGGCTGCTGCTGCTGCTCTGCCACGAGTGGACTCGGCGCATGGTGTAGGGGTATATGCCGTTGTGGTGATTCCTCGCCGGGTAACAGGTGGGTCGTCAGCCGACGATCTTCGAGGGTATGGGCTTTTAAATCTACGAACAAGTAGCCGTACGGACGAATTGTCGCTTCTTGAAACGCCCGCATAAAATGGTCAATGTTCTGAGGATAAATTCGACTACCAAACACACGGATTTGTGCTCCATCAATGGGATTGGAGAACAACACAAAGTATTGGCAGTTCAAGGCAATATCTCTGGACGCCTTCCCTTGAGGAAAGAGATTCTGAGTCAAATAGATGACGGACAGAGTGCGATGATGGGACCCTTTGGTGAATAGGTCGGCGATTTTCGAATTGTCCTTGGCCGCACTCATCAGATCATCGAGAACTATAACACCAAACAACACGTGTCGGAGCTGGGGTTGCCACACCTCCCTCTAAGAACTTCATCACCCAGGATGTCTTTCCACACCCTGTAGGGCCGCTCACCGTCATCGTATAGGGATGCTCAGGTGAAGCTTAGGTGAAGGGGCATCTAATGGGCTGGGTGAGGGGTTGACATATCGGCCTTCTGCGCATGCGCGGTGGCCGAAGGGTATGAAAATAGCCTTTTTGGAGCTAGGGGAGCCCCTAGTGGACCGATGGGGTCGAGTGAGGTATCAAAGTGAAGCATTCATGAAGGGGCATCTAATGGACTGGGTGTGGGTTTGAATTAGGGTCATTCTGCGCATGCGCGGTGGCCCAAGGGTATGAAAATAGACGTTTTGGCATCTAGGGAAGCCCCTAATGGGCCAATGGGGTCGAGTGAGGTATCGATGTGAAGCATTCGTGAAGGGGCATCTGATGGGCTGGGTGTGGGGTTAAATTAGGGTCATTCTGCGCATGCGCGGTGGCCCAAGGGTATGGAAATAGACGTGTTGGAGCTAGGGGAGCCCTAATGGACCAATGGGGTCGAGTAAGGTATCAAAGTGAAGCTTATGTGAAGGGGCATCTGATGGACTGGTGTGGGGTTGAAATATCGGCATTCTGCGCATGCGCGGTGGTCCAAGGGTATTAAAATAGACGTTTTGGCATCTAGGGGAGCCCTAATGGCCCAATGGGGTCGAGTTAGGTATCGATGTGAAGCATTCGTCAAGGGGCATCTGATGGGCTGGGTGTGGGGTTGAAATATCGGCATTCTGCGCATGCGCGGTGGCCCAAGGGTATGGAAATAGACGTTTTGGGATGTAGGGGAGCCACTAATGGCCCAATGGGGTCGAGTGAGTATCAAAGTGAAGCCTATGTGAGGGGGCATCTGATGGGCTGGGTGTGGGGGTTAAATTAGGGTCATTCTGCGCATGCGCGGTGGCCCAGGGTATGGAAATAGACGTGTTGGAGCTAGGAGCCCTAATGGTCCAATGGGGTCCGAGTGAGTATCAAAGTGAAGCCCAGCCTAGGTGAAGAAGAGGCATTCAGGCAATGGGGTAGATTCATGTAAAAATTTTTCCTGAAAAAAAAAACGGAAAACGGACTTTATCGAAAAACCTGGGAAAATGCCTATATGGGGTATGGGTGGTATATAGGTCGCCGGGCTTAACGGGGCTCGCCTGTCAATAGAGTTATCTCCCCCTAGTTCCAGGGTGGGTGTATGTAAAAATTTTCCTGAAAAAATACGGAATACGGACTTTATTCTAAATTACGGGAAAATGCCTATGGGAGGTATAGGACCATCCTGGGAAACCTACTTCTCCACATTTGCGGTATAGGTTGTGGGGTCTCGTTTTCTTAGTCTCGTCAAAACAAACATGATAAGAAGTGTCCCGGAGCGAAACGGTGAAATTTTTGAAAAAAGTCACCGAGCCTCATATGGTCCCATACTAGGGTATAGGACCGATGTTTGTCCCCCCTGGGAAACGTACTTCTATACATTTGCGGTAGGGTTGTGGGGTCTCGTTTTACTCGTCTCGTCATGTAGAACACGATAGGAAGTGTCCCCGTGCGAATCGGTGAAATTTTTGAAAAGTACGATATAGCCCCATATAGACATATATATATAAATATATATTCCCATACTGGGGTATAGGACCGATGTTTGTCCCCCTGGGAAACCCACTTCTCCACATTTGCGGTAGGGTTGTGGGGTCTCGTTTTTCACGTCTCGACATTTAGAGCACGATGGGTAGGGTTGCGGAGCGAATTGGTGAAATTTTTGAAAAAAGTCACCAAGGCCAGGGTAGGCCCATAGGCCTATACTGCATGGCTATGGGTGTATAGGGCCATACGGGGTGGACATGTTGGAGTCTAGGTGAGTCCCTGGTGGTCCAATGGGGTCGAGTGAGGTCTTATTTTGAAGCTCTCGTGCAGCAGCATCCGACTGGGCTAATGGTTCGTCCGTGTTCAATAGTCTGCGCATGCGCAGTCTGGCCGTAGTATAGAAAACAGGCATTTTAGGTGCTATGTAGGGGTGTGTTTGGGTTAGAGATGGGCTAATCACGGTTCGAATGGGTCGTGTGAGGTGTCAAAGTGAAGCTTGTGTGGGGTAGAGTCAGAATGGTGTGTTTTTGAATGCAAATCGCGTCAATCTGCGCATGCGCAGTTGGTTGTATTAAATAAAGTGGCCATTTTGGGGCAGTACATGAAGGTGTTTGGGGTAGAGATGGCCCGCTATGGATCCGAATGGGTCGTGGAGGGTGTCAAAGTGAAGCTTGTGTGGGGGTAGAGTCAGAATGGCGTGTTTTTGAATGCAAGTCGCGTCAATCTGCGCAGGCGCAGTTGGTTGTAGTAAGTAAAGTGGCCATTTTCGGGCAGTACATGAAGGTATTTGGGATCGAGATGGGCTATTCACGGTTCGAATGCGTCCTGGAAAGTGTCATCTTGTAGTTCTCGGGGTGTACATTCCGATTTGAGGGATGTTCGCGTCATCTGTGACGTCATCGGTGACGTCATCGGTACGAGTAGTAGCGAAGTGGACATTTTCGGGCAGTACATGAAGGTATTTGGGATCGAGATGGGCTATTCACGGTTCGAATGCGTCCTCGAAGGTGTCATCTTGTAGTTCTCGAGGTGTACATTCCGATTTGAGGGATGTTCGCGTCATCTGTGACGTCATCGGTGACGTCATCGGTACGAGTAGTAGCGAAAGTGGCCATTTTCGGGCAGTACATGAAGGTATTTGGGGTCGAGATGGGCCATTCACGGTTCGAATGCGTCCTGGAAGGTGTCATCTTGTAGTTCTCGGGGTGTACATTCCGATTTGAGGGATGTCCGCGTCATCTGTGACGTCATTGATGACGTCATCGGTACGAGTAGTAGCGAAAGTGGACATTTTGTGGGTGCGTGGGGTGAGTTTGGTGTACAGATGGACCATCCTTAGTCCGAATGCGTCGTGTGAGGTGTCATTTTGTAGCTCTCGGGGTGTACAATCCGAATTGAGGCATGTCCGAAGCATCTGTGACGTCATCGATGACGTCATCAGTAGGAGTATTAGCGAAAGTGAGCCTTTTGGGGCAGTGCAGGAAAGTATTTGGTGTAGAGATGGACCATCCGCGTTGCGAATGCGTCGTGTGGGGTGTCATGTTGTAGCTCTCGGAGTATAGACCCTGATTTCAGGGATATTTATAGCATCTGTGACGTCATTGGTGACGTCATTAGTACAAGTTGTAGCGAAAGTGGGCATTTTTTTAGCAGTGAAGGATGTTATTTGGTGTAGAGATGGACCATCCGCGGTCCAAATGGACCGTGTGTGGTGTCATCTTGTAGCAACGCCCACCAACACCATTCTTAATGCTTCAACGCCCTGGTGAAATAGCTCAGAAGCTCTGATATTCCATGGAATTGTCACTAATTCTTCGAAATGCAGTGATGCCCGTCAACGTCCGTCGTTACACCTTAACACTCTAACATAACGCCATGATATAGACCAGAGAGAGAACAACAACAGCAACAACAACAAGGATGACACATGAGAGAACAACAACAACAACAAGAAGTTTTTTTCATATAGTTTATTCTCCCCAATGTTACATCATACCCACGCTGGGGGAGCCGCGTTGGGTATATTTACAATTCAAGAAGGTTCTTATCCAATCAGAGGCCACCATTTGCGTGTTTCATATTCGTTCCTGTCCGTTAGATGTATTCTTGTCCAATCAGAAGTCTCCATTTCAGAAAGTGCCATCTGAACCGTTTATTCTAATCATCGTCGGGCAGGCCAGGATACCGTTGAGGCAACATATCCTCAGATAGTTGTTTGCGCATTCTGAGTATCTATCAGTGCGTGGGTGAATACTTTCATCCGATGGAGGTAGTGGTCAGTTTAACCACGAAGAACGCAACATTGGTCATTATCTCCACTATCCACTTGGTGTTACAATTCAAGAAGACTCTTGTCCAATCAGAGGCCACCATTTGCATCTGTCATATTCGTTCCTGTCCGTTAGATGTATTCTTGTCCAATCAGAAGTCTTCATTTCAGAAAGTTCCATCTTCGGCCATGTCCGCTTTGAACCGTTTATTGTAATCATCATCGGGCAGCCCAGGATACCGTTGAGGCAACATATCCTCAGATAGTTGCTTGTGCATTCTGAGTATCTATCAGTGCCTGGGTGAATACATTCACCCGATGGGTTGGTCGGTCAGCTTGGTCACGAAGAACGTAGCATTGGTCACACTGTCCACTCTCCACTTGGTGTTGGGGCGTTGTTGTTGGGCCCATTCCAAGGGATCCACGGTGTTCAGTTTCTCCAGCATCGTCTCTAGCGATACTCGGTTAATGATGGTAAACGGTTGGTCAAATACCTGGATGTTACTGCTCGGGTAAAAGTATCGGACTTGGACTGTCTCCTTATGCTGCAGCACATAACCAAACGCCAGATTCAATTTGAAGGCCGTAGTTTGATCTTTGAAGATGGCTTCCACGTAGCTAGGTAGACGGGCGAGGTCGGTCAGTCGGAAATTGTAGATATCTTGAATAGGGCGATGACAGTGGAAACAGTGCCGTATCATGGACCAATGGCGCCGATAGATGTCACTCACTGGATGGGCGCCCTGTAAGAGATCGCTAGGAACATTTATGGGCTCGTCTAGAAAATGTTCGATGTTGTCAAGCGTATGACTCGAAACCGTAACGGTGGGGTCCGGCTGGATATCCAGGCTCTGAACTGTGGGTATAGACGGGCTCTCCTTCATCGCATCACCAGTGGCATTCGTCTCCCCGGGCTCATCTTCACTAGGTCTCACCTTCCGCGGCTCCTCTTCAGTAGGAAGTTGTCGCACATGCCATGGTACCGGGGCATGAATCAACCGTTGGTGTCGCAGCAACTGACTGCGTCGTTTGAAGAGTTGACCACAACAGTTACATTGTTCCGTCGCGCCCTCGTGGAATGAGCGTTCGTGGCACAGTAAATGATCCTCCCGATTGAATGACCGTGCGCAGGTTGTACAAGTATACCGAGCATCGTTGTGGATGGAGGCCTCGTGGCGTCGTAAATTATCTAGACGAGTAAACAGCTTCTGGCAGGTTGTGCAAGTGAACATCTTGGTGGTTGACAGAGTGTCTGATGAAAGGTCCAGGCCGCTTCCCTTTTATAGCACGCTAGCTGGTGATCTATTTTTAGCACACTCAGTTCAACTATCCCCAAGTCGAGGGCCGAGCCGTGACATCTTCGGTAACCTCCGTGTCTCTTCGGTCACCTCCGTAACGTCAACGATCAACATGTAGACATATAGAGTATGTACGGCATGTTATGATATTCATCAGTGCATGAGTGACGCATTCAGCCGATGGGGGTGGTCGGTCAGCTTGGTAACGAAAAACGTAACATTGGTTACCCTCTCCACTATCCACTTGGTGTTGGGGCGTTGTTGTTGGGCCCATTCCAAGGGATCCACGGTGGCCAGGTTCTCCAGCATCGTCTCTAGCGACGCCCGGTTAATGATGGTAAACGGTTGGTCAAATACCCGGATGTTACTGCTCGGGTAAAAATATCGGACTTGGACTGTCTCTTTATGCTGCAGCACATAACCAAACGCCAGATTCAATTTGAAGGCCGTAGTTTGATCTTTGAAGATGGCTTCTACGTAGCTACATAGACGGGCGAGGTCGGTCAGTCGGAAATTGTAGATATCTTGAATAGGGCGATGACGGTAGAAACAGTGCCGGATCATGGGCCAATGGCGCCGATAAATGTTACTCACTGGATGGCCTTCGTGTAACAGATCGCTGGGAACATTTATGGCTTCGTCCACGAAGTGTACTTTGCCCTCCACGTCGTACAAAATGTGGCCCAAGGTCTTGTCGTTGGAATTTGACTGTTGAATTAGGGCGACATCATCATCGGCCCTCGTGCGATGGGTGGGAGTTCCCCCTGTTTCGATATTGATGCCTACGGGCTCTTCTATCTGCAAACGTGGCTGTGGAACAGGGTGTCGTGTGCGTTGGTGTCGCAGCAACTGACTGGTCAGTTTGAAAAGCCGACCACATTCTTCGCATGGACGCTTGGGTACTTCATGGCGTGCACGTGTGTGGCGCTGTAAATGATCCGGGCGCTGAAACGACAGTGTACATATCGTACAGTTATGCCGGGCGGTTCCTTCGTGCTTGGTAGCCTCATGGCGGCGCAAGTCGTGCAGACGAGTGAATGATTTCGAGCACGTAGTACAAGTGAACATCTTGATGGTTGACAGAGTGTATGATGAAACGGCCAGACCGCTTCCCTTTTATAGCACGCTTAGCACGCTAGCTGATATCATGTTCGGGCACTTCCGTGTCTCTTCGGATGTAAAAGTCCCCGGATGTAAAAGTGCCCGAATGTTCCACCATTCCGGACTTCTATCAAGTCCATGTCCAGAAGCTCTCATACGCCGCCATTTTGGAGCCGCCATGTTGGATCCGCCATTTTGGAACCGCCATCTTGGATATGTCCCATAATGCACCGGGTCAAAATACTCGCTTCTGATTGGACGAGCTCTGGGACGGATTTGAAATACTCGCTTCTGATTGGTGTACGTCGCTAAAGGTGACCGGAACTGACCTTTGACCCCGGCGCGCGCAGTGTAAAGGTTTCCACCGCGGTGCGGTGGAAACCTTTGACCCCGGATGTACCTTTGTACACTGTCGTTTCAGCGCCCGGATCATTTACAGCGCCACACACGTGCACGCCATGAAGTACCCAAGCGTCCATGCGAAGAATGTGGTCGGCTTTTCAAGCTGACCAGTCAGTTGCTGCGACACCAACGCACACGACACCCTGTTCCGCAGCCACGTTTGCAGATAGAAGAGCCCGTAGGCATCAATATCGAAACAGGGGGAACTCCCACCCATCGCACGAGGGCCGATGATGATGTCGCCCTAATTCAACAGTCAAATTCCAACGACAAGACCTTGGGCCACATTTTGTACGACGTGGAGGGCAAAGTACACTTCGTGGACGAAGCCATAAATGTTCCCAGCGATCTGTTACACGAAGGCCATCCAGTGAGTAACATTTATCGGCGCCATTGGCCCATGATCCGGCACTGTTTCTACCGTCATCGCCCTATTCAAGATATCTACAATTTCCGACTGACCGACCTCGCCCGTCTATGTAGCTACGTAGAAGCCATCTTCAAAGATCAAACTACGGCCTTCAAATTGAATCTGGCGTTTGGTTATGTGCTGCAGCATAAAGAGACAGTCCAAGTCCGATATTTTTACCCGAGCAGTAACATCCGGGTTTTTGACCAACCGTTTACCATCATTAACCGAGTGTCGCTAGAGACGATGCTGGAGAAACTGGACACCGTGGATCCCTTGGAATGGGCCCAACAACAACGCCCCAACACCAAGTGGACAGTGGAGAGTGTGACCAATGTTACGTTTTTCGTTACCAAGCTGACCGACCACCCCATCGGCTGAATGCGTCACTCATGCACTGATGAATACCATAACATGCCGTACATACTCTATATGTCTACATGCTGATCGTTGACGGTACGGAGGTGACCGAAGATACACGGATGTTACCGAAGATGTCACGGCTCGGCCCTCGACTTGGGGATAGTTGAACTGAGTGTGCTAAAAATAGATCACCAGCTAGCGTGCTATAAAAGGGAAGCGGCCTGGACGTTTCATCAGACACTCTGTCAACCACCAAGGTGTTCACTTGCACAACTTGCCAGAAGCTGTTTACTCGTCTAGATAATTTACGACGCCACGAGGCCTCCACCCACAACGATGCTCGGTATACTTGTACAACCTGCGCACGGTCATTCAATCGGGAGGATCATTTACTGTACCACGAACGCTCATTCCACGAGGGCGCGACGGAACAATGTAACGGTTGTGGTCAACTCTTCAAACGACGCAGTCAGTTGCTGCGACACCAACGGTTGATTCATGCCCGGTACCATGGCATGTGCGACAACTTCCTACTGAAGAGGAGCCGCGGAAGGTCAGACCTAGTGAAGATGAGCCCGGGGAGACGAATGCCACTGGTGATGCGATGAAGGAGAGCCCGTCTATACCCACAGTTCAGAGCCTGGATATCCAGCCGGACCCCACTGTTACGGTTTCGAGTCATACGCCTGACAACATCGAACATTTTCTAGACGAGCCCATAAATGTTCCTAGCGATCTCTTACAGGGCGCCCATCCAGTGAGTGACATCTATCGGCGCCATTGGTCCATGATACGGCACTGTTTCCACCGTCATCTCCCTATTCAAGATATCTACAATTTCCGACTGACCGACCTCGCCCGTCTACGTAGCTACGTAGAAGCCATCTTCAAAGATCAAACTACGGCCTTCAAATTGAATCTGGCGTTTGGTTATGTGCTGCAGCATGAAGAGACAGTCCAAGTCCGATACTTTTACCCGAGCAGTAACATCCAGGTATTTGACCAACCGTTTACCATCATTAACCGAGTGTCGCTAGAGACGATGCTGGAGAAACTGAACACCGTGGATCCCTTGGAATGGGCCCAACAACAACGCCCCAACACCAAGTGGACAGTGGACAGTGTGACCAATGTTACGTTCTTCGTGACTAAGCTGACCGACCAACCCATCGGGTGAATGTATTCACCCAGGCACTGATAGATACTCAGAATGCACAAGCAACTATCTGAGGATATGTTGCCTCAACGGTATCCTGGGCTGCCCGATGATGATTACAATAAACGGTTCAAAGCGAACATGGTCGAAGATGGAACTTTCTGAAATGAAGACTTCTGATTGGACAAGAATACATCTAACGGACAGGAACGAATATGACAGATGCAAATGGTGGCCTCTGATTGGACGAGTCTTCTTGAATTGTAACACCAAGTGGATAGTGGAGATAATGACCAATGTTGCGTTCTTCGTGGTTAAACTGACCACCACCTCCATCGGATGAAAGTATTCACCCATGCACTGATAGATACTCAGAATGCGCAAACAACTATCTGAGGATATATTGCCTCAACGGTATCCTGGCCTGCCCGACGATGATTAGAATAAACGGTTCAGATGGCACTTTCTGAAATGGAGACTTCTGATTGGACAAGAATACATCTAACGGACAGGAACGAATATGAAATATGCAAATGGTGGCCTCTGATTGGATAAGAATCTTCTTGAATTGTAAATATACCCAACGCGGCTCCCCCAGCGTGGGTATGATGTAACATTGGGGAGAATAAACTATATGAAAAAAGCTTCTTGTTGTTGTTGTTGTTCTCTCATGTGTCATCCTTGTTGTTGTTGCTGTTGTTGTTCTCTCTCTGGTCTATATCATGGCGTTATGTTAGAGTGTTAAGGTGTAACGACGGGCGTTGACGGGCATCACCGCATTTCGAAAAATTAGTGACAATTCCATGGAATATCAAAGCTTCTGCGCTATTTCACCAGGGCGTTGAAGCACTAAGAATGGTGTTGGTGGGCGTTGCTACAAGATGACACCTCACACGGTCCATTTGGACCGCGGATGGTCCATCTCTACACCAAATAACATCCTTCACTGCTAAAAATGCCCACTTTCGCTACAACTTGTACTAATGACGTCACCAATGACGTCACAGATGCTGTAAATATCCCTGAAATCAGGGTCTATACTCCGAGAGCTACAACATGACACCCCCCACGACGCATTCGCAACGCGGATGGTCCATCTCTACACCAAATACCTTCCTGCACTGCCCCAAAAGGCTCACTTTCGCTAATACTCCTACTGATGACGTCATCGATGACGTCTCAGATGCTTCGGACATGCCTCAATTCGGAATGTACACCCCGAGAGCTACAAAATGACACCTCACACGACGCATTCGGACTAAGGATGGTGCATCTCTACACCAAACTCACCCTCTCGCACCCACAAAATGTCCACTTTCGCTACTACTCGTACCGATGACGTCATCAATGACGTCACAGATGACGCGGACATCCCTCAAATCGGAATGTACACCCCGAGAACTACAAGATGACACCTTCCGGGACGCATTCGAACCGTGAATAGCCCATCTCGACCCCAAATACCTTCATGTACTGCCCGAAAATGTCCACTTTCGCTACTACTCGTACTGATGACGTCAACAATGACGTCACAGCTGACGC
>JAVTVY010007393.1:0-45816 GCA_036873755.1 Hanleya hanleyi | reverse complement strand
TTCCTCAAGCAGGTTATCATCAACAGCTGCTTGTAAATGTTGATCTAGGATTGTTATGGTTCGTAAAAGTTCCTTTTCTTCTTTAGTCTTCTCTCCCTAGAACGCATGAGTTCAGTGAAATTGGGATCAGCTTTAATATCTGTTATACATTGCTGAATCTCTTCCCTATACTCTTTATCGTTCAAGTAACTGATATTCATTTTCCAAAAATTGAGCTTAAAGCGAACAACTGTGTCAAGCTCTAAGTGTATAATCCTGTGGTCGGACTTCAAGCTAGGTTTTATGGAGATGTATTTTACCTTCGAGGCTCACCGCTTGGAAATTAGAAAAAAGTCAATTCTGGATTGAATATCATTACCTTTACGCCAGGTGTATTTCTTTTCCTTTAAATTTCTTTCTCTCCAGATGTCCAGATAGTCAAGGGAGATAATGAGATCATGAAGTGCAAGGCTTGTCTTTGTGTTGGGGGAGTTTTTCCTGTCAAGTTCTGGGTTTATAGCAGTATTAAAGTCTCCTCCAATTATAACCTCTGTCTTGGGGTAATTTGTCAGAAGTTTCTTATGCAATAATTGGAAAAAGGTTTCTCGTTCTGTTACATCATTTGGAGCATACACATCCACTAGCAATAATGTTCTGTCTTCATATGTAATTTCTGAGATAACACAACGGCCATTACTATCGATAGTATGGGAAAGAATCTTGGGTATTTTGTTCCTAAACAAGACAGCTACCCCCTACTATTGGTTTCACCCTGATTGAAAAAGATGTTTGAACCCCACTGATCTGACCAGAATTTCTCATCTTTCTCTGAGCTATGGGTCTCTTGTGATAACTAGATGTCAGCATTTTAATTTTTCAAAAACAGAAAGACTTCTCTTCGCTTATCCTTGCCACCTATGCCACGGACATTGACAGATACAATATTTAACATAAATAACTAGAAGAAAGAATGAGGAAAATTAAAAAAAAAAACATTTGACAAAAAAGAAAAAAACCTATAGTCCTGGTGCAACCGGTTTAACACATGAAAGCAGGATTAGACGCGACATTCCATTTTGTGCTGGATATTGGGATATTGTACAGAACAAAGTTGACAGTTTACAAAACCAGATGAATCAAGTATGCGCACATTTAACATACAACTCCGAAGCAATGCCCATTATTGGTGAAGGGGAGATATCTGAAACATTGATATAACAGTCACTATAAATGCCATGCATCATGATAAACACCATCTCATGGTCTGAAATATTACAGTGTCAGAAGATGCGGCCACTCAGGCCCCATGCGGCACAAACGTGACCGATCAGGTCCCACACAGCCGAAAGGCCCCGCTCCACCGACCTCCATTGTCAACAAACAATGGAACTCGGTCAAGCGGAACCCCTCGACCATACAAAACCCGGCCAGCAACACCCGAACCACACAGAACCCAGTGTGAGCGACCACATTCCTCTCACAGCGCAGTTGAATTTAACATTTGGCTGAGCTCAAGTGCCATCCTGTCAATGTTACAGTGTGGATATACAAATTTTCAAGTGACTGTTGAACATTTAGGTTGGCTGAGTGATTATTGGAAATTGCTCATCTCAGACCCTGATAAATGTAGACAATAAATCATAAAGCAAATAGAAACTGGGCTTTCAACCAAATCCTCTCAAAACTAATATTATAGCAATGGGCAAATTTCTATACTGTCACAGAGACGGTGTGGTCACTACTTATATGTTCATGGAATTACATGTAAATACATCATGTCACAACTGTAGTGCTTCAACCTACATTGAAGTGCTACAACCAGATGGTCTCAGTAAATAACGGTAGTTTAATAAGTTGAAGTCAGAACCAGGCAGCTTTTAAACATTTCTGTATACATTCACAAATGCAACACCCTTACTGAATTGCTCTTTAACATTTCTGGCCATTGCTTGAAAGATAAATGAAAGATATTTTAATGGGGTACATGTACATCAAATCATTAGCATGATCAGGGGACCACAGAATTACAGTGTAGAAGTCTAAAACCTGAGTGTTTTAAATCAAATGGAGTGTTTTTATTTTGATGTAATACTTCCAATCTACCACCTACTGATTTATACTGTTTCATCCCTTAAAATCATTGGCTACAGACAGTACATCAGAATTTTGTGAAAAGGTCTACAATTGTAGACTGGATTTGAACTTTCAAATAAACTTTACTAGTAGTAAACCAGGACTCCCATGAATCCCTGTATGATATGGTTAATTAGATGCTTCATGGAATTTAAATTTGAGTACTCGATTAAGATAAAAAGTGAAAAAAATGTACAAACAGACTAGTATATTGGACTTGGAATTTCTGGCTAGAACTTCAAACAGAAATAATTGCAATCCATAAGACTGAAAAGTGACACTGCCAGATAACTTTAGGCCACATTTCATAGGTGCATACAAATTTCAGGCCTATCACGTTAAACACACATAACCACTGGGTACAATCGAAGTAAAAAGCAATCTGAGTAGCTGACAGTTGATGAGAGAACATTGGATTACCATGATATACACAAGATTCCTGCCATTCAGTCAGCAATTCATAGTACCATACAAGTACACTGACAATTACTGGAAAAGTACAATTATACGGGGTATTAGGATTTGGGTAAAAATTAATGCATAGTAATATCTGGCATGATGTCTGGCCATTACGCATGACAGTGTAATTTATTAGAATGAATGAAAAGTTTTAGTCCCTTTAAACATATTCTTCTTGGTTTACCCCATTTCACCATCAATTGTGTATGAAAGCATTCAAATTTGAGTAAACTGGCAATTAAATTGATAGGGTTGGGACTGTCGAATATATCAAATAAATTGGATGATCATGGTCAATCTCAGTTAGATTCCACATTTCTTGCTGCAAAATGCTATTCATATTTGAGTACATATAAGCTAAATGAATTAGAATTGATAATAACATATTGTTTAAGTACAATGTGGGTCATTTGTCATTGACATGAAATTAAAACTATCAACCTCACTCGATCATACCCATCAATTGTGAGATTGCATTTTAGCCATCACAATCTATTAATATACTATCATGTGTGAGTGTATCATATCATTCAGATTTGAGTGAACTGACCAATAAGATTGAGATTGCAGAATACATATACATATAGGTGAAATAATTTTTACAACCACGGTCATAAAGCTCTACTGAGCCAATCTCGCTTAAGATCAGCTACTTGTGACTACATTTGTATCATGTTATACATATTTGAACTGAATTGAATTATAATTGAGAGTAATGTGGGGTGTCGTAAAATAGGCAATTTGACAACCCTGCAAAACAGTTATTTAATTGAAGTTGAGAATGATGTTAGGCATTGTGCATGTAGGTCAAATAGGCAACTTGACAACCATGATGAATAAAAATTTCCAAGCTCAATACCCATATCTCATTATATTCTTGAATCGAGGTCGAAAAGTGAAAATAACAGTACAATATGAGTAAAAAAACTAGTTTTACACCAGTTCAAACCAGCCGCAGTATTTTTGATATATTTCTCCCAGTTTGTATAAGCTTAAGTCATATTTCCCATCAAGATTGGATATTTTAGCTGGTTTGATATAAGATTTTATAGCTGTACTACTTACGTCCATGATAATATGCATGTTTACACATTTGCTTGTTACACAGTTCTGTGTGTATGTATTAATTAAATATTAAATGTAGAACAATCGACGCACATATTAGAGAAGGTCATCAGTGAATGGAAATTTTAAATTTTAGTAACTGATTAGGGCACATTACTCACATTCCTCGACTCAATATTCATCGGGATTTATAGCCCAACGTATCGAATTGGCTCTGCACCTTGTGGTGGAGCTGACAACACGTCCGTGAAAGCTGGCTGGTTTATCTAGGTCGTCCAGGTCCCTGTCACAAGTGATGATGGTGGGCCGAGCAGATCCGCACAATTTCTCATAGATCCGCCCATTATGTGACCATGCAGCGTCGATATGTTCTTCGGCCAACGATCTGGTTACCGCTTTCATCAACAGGGCTTGATTGGCTCGGAGTAGGTCTTCCCGTATTACTATTCCTGACCTCTTCAGTTGTTTCCTTCTCGCAATGGTCTCACTTTTTGCTCGGCGAGTCATAAATTTAACGAGAATGGGTCTCGGACGATCGGAGGGTACTCTTCCTACCCTATGGGCGACATCTATGCCGGTTGGAGCCACGTTCATGTGTAATTTTATGTTCAGTAGCACTTGGTGTATCACCCTGCAAGCCCCGAATACGAACACTGGCTAGTCGGGTATATTGTTCTAGCTCGTTGGATTTTGTCTGGTTCACCCGTACAACCTCGATTGCTCCTGTAGCCTGTTCGTCCGATGATTCAATCCGAGAATTAGCTTGTTTTTAGTTCCTCTTTCAAGCTATCATTTTCGCTGGCTAGTCTATACACTTCACTTTCAAGTTGTTCAACACGTTTTGTGAATTTTTCCGTGATCTCGTCTTTAACCTTCAGCAATACTTTTTCGAGCTCCAACTTCGATATCGATCTCTCTTTTATTATAGCTAGCTGTGTATTTATGTGTTTTAACATGTCGGCTACTTCCAGACCCTCGTTTGTGTTAATAGCCTGTGCTCCCTCCATTGTTTCTTCTGTAGTGTCGTTATTTTGTCCCCTATTCATTTTTTGCGTTTCTGGTTTGGCTCTGTTTCGTTCACCTATTTTCGTTGGAAATATTCGTGGAAATTGAACTATTGTCAGATGAACTGGTCGACATAAGCTTTCGTTTAAACCCAGAGTTCCTATTCTTAGTTGGTATAGTTCACTGGTAAATTTAGAACAAAGAAATGGTGATTCGAATTAGAATTCAACATGGCGCGGGCAAGGCCTTAAGCTTTCAAAACTTCATTTCACCTTAGTTTTCAATTCGAGCGGGACGTTTCCACAGTATATAGTCACCCAGAAAATATCACCCTTTTGTATGCCCAAGTGGTAAACTTCACAGTCATATTCACTCTGCAAATACACAAAAACTTGAAAATATCCATGAAGCCTCTCACAGTGGAACACCTCTCGCCGCCCATTATTCTTATCTCACTGTGTACAATTGCCAAAACTGATGGATCCCTATGCATAGCCTATCATCTTATGCCCATTTTGAATCGAATTATATTTGACCAAATTCAAAATGGCGGTCATATGGGGTAATTTGAAAATCACGCTTTTGGCTGTTGCTCGTATAGTTCACGGCATTATTCTCAACTCATTATGCAATTTTATCAACACCGAGGGTGCTCAATGCATAGCCTAACATCTTATTCCCATTTTTGAATCTATTTACATATTCATAAGATCAAGATTTGATGGTCAAATTTCAAAATGGCAGCCATACGGAGTCATCTGAAAATCACACTTTTTCCTGTTGCTCGTGTAGTTCAAGGCATTATTCTTACCTCACTGAGCAAATTTATTAAAACTGATGGATCTGTATGCATAGTCTAACATCTTATAGCCATTTTGAATCTATTTACATATGGAGCCATATGGGATCATCTGAAAATTACGCTTTTTGCCGTTGCTCGAAAAGTCCAAGGCATTATTCTTAGCTCATTTGAAATTATTAAAACTGATGGATCTCTAAACATAGCCCAACATCCTATGCTCATTTTGAATCTACTTACTCCTCCCTAAGATCAAGATTTGATGGTTAAATTCAAATTGCTGGCCATATGGTGTCGTCTGAAAAGCATACTTTTTCATGTTGCTCCAAAAGTTCAAGGCACTATTCTTCGCTCATTATGCAAGTTTATCAAAAGATAGGGATCTCTAAACATAGCCTAACAACTTAGGCGGTCCACTTTGAAATATATTTGCATTTCCCTAAAATCAAAATACGATGGTCAAATTCAATATGACATGTAGCCGTCTGGGGTTATCTGAAACTCCTGTTTGTACTCCTCAGCCCTACGGGCTCAGGAGTATTGTTGTGGCCTTGGGGATGTGTCTGTCCGTCTGTCCGAGCCGTATCTCGATAACTATTTCTAGGAAGTTCATGAAACTTACAGGTTATGATCCTTTTATTTTTTACTTGTGCCTTTGAGACTTTCAGGTCTAACCGGTCGTTAATTATTTTTTTACGATTTTTTTATTTTTCTACCATTTTCCAGTCTCCTAAAAACGGATCTACAAGTATGCATACATTAGCCCTACTTTTATACTGATTTACATACTCTTACTAGCTTGTAGCCAATCAAGAGCTCCATAGTAAAGTTGTATTTCAGCCATTGGTTCAGTGTAGTGAATGACTGGTCATTGGTTTGGTCTAGAAGTCTATATTCCTCTGCATATTCAGTAGTACGGTATTGCCAGACTAATTGTCGTATCCCTATGCTGTTGAGAAAAAAATAGTCCGACTTTAAAACTGTGAAAATCGACTTGTTATTTCGTCTAAAAGTTCTCAGAATGGATTTGAACGATAATAAACGCCTGTTTTATCGGAAAACGGCAACTTGTACTTTGTCTTGTAACAGAATTGTAGGAACCTGTGAGATTCTGTCAAAAACGAAAGTAGTCAAAAACGAAAGTAGTGCCCATGTGTTTGTGCCTCCTGCCAACACATGCGATGATGGAGTTGAGTTTTCAGTTTTAAATGAACTGTGGTCGTCGGCCAGTGCAAGCGATGTCTCGCATAACAAGTCCTCTAAAATATACTTCATGGAAGATAGCGAAAGGTATGGCCAACCCAATAAATCAACGCAAAGATCACCGTCGTCGTTGTTGTTGTTGTTGTTGTTGTTGCACTGACGCTAATGCATTACCAACGGAGATTCGTCAGGGGAGTTTCTATCTCGCATTATGATGGGATGTGATTTTTGGCTATCGGAGCCAGTTTCCTTAGAGAAGTGAAATTCTCCACAGTATACATGTACATATGTAATTTGTGCATTTTTATTCTGAAATTTGAAGGAAATCTGTTCAAGATCAAAGAAAATCTCCAATACCTCACGTGGGTTTTTTTTTTCAAAGCACAATGACGTTGGGCTTGCAATGTTGTAACATTGTGACTAGGCACTATGAAAATAACATGTGAGGTATTGGAGGTTTGTTTTGATTCTGAATAGATTTCCTTCGAATTTCAGAATAGAAATGCACAAATTACATAGAGATACTGTGGGGAATTTCACTTCTCTGAGATAAACTGGCTCCGATATTTAGCCGGAAATCCCATCCCATCGTGATACAGCTCAGTAACTCTAGCCAGTTGTAATTATTTCTTTCATACCATGGGCCATGTGTAACATTTAGAAAAATTATATAATTTTTCTTGAAAATATATAAAACAGGGGTTGAATTGTGAATAATATTGCGAATATTTTTTAATAATAATTGTTTGTTTCACGTTAACATCAACTGCTTGACAGGATATGGGGCAACAGAGGACAAATGGACAAAAGACCCGTTCGACACTTAGTTTCAGGCCCGGGCAATAAGATCACAGCTGTACATGTCCCCCCCCCCCCCTGTAGATATGTGGATACCTTGTCACTTTTTATCCCTCGGCCAAAATTTGGCCGAAGGGTATTGTCGTCGTCATGTACATCCGTCTGTCTGTCTGTCCGTCTGTCCGTCATACCTTTCTCGTTACCAAGATATCTTTAAAACGACTTACCCTAGGCACACCATACTTGCGGTGCACATCCGTATGCTCGTGACCCAGAACTCTATTGAATCTGGACCTGATTGGTTGGAAACTTTGGCGGCCATCTTTAATTTATGCAAAACCATCACAGCTTTCTCGTTACCAAGATATATTTTGAACGGCCTACCCTAGGCACACCAAACTTGCACTGCACATCCATATGCTCATGACCCAGAACCGTATTGAATCTGGACCTGATTGGTTGGAAACTTTGGCGGCCATATTTAATTTATGCGAAATCATTAATATTGTGTATCTTAGGCACCATTTCATTGTTCAGTGTGAAACTTGGTATAGGTCATCGATGCATCAAGAAACTTCAAAGGAATGACCAAACCAGTTTCCCGGATTCGGTGGAAACCTTGGCGGCCATCTTTAATTTATGCAAAATCTTTAATGATATATATCTCTGATACCATTCAAGTATTCTATGCGAAACTTGGTATAGAGCATCGATATATCAAGAGACCTGCATTGCATAACCACATCAGTCCCTCTGAGTGGCGGGAAGGATGGGCGACCATCTTTAATTTATGCGAAATCATTAATGATCTCTATCTCTGATACCGTTCGAGTGCTCGATGTAAAATTTGGTATATATTATCGATGCATCAATAGACTTACGATAAATGACAGTTCTGGCGTTTCTGATTGGGCGGAAACCTTGGTGGCCATCTTTAATTTATGCAAAATCTTTAATGATGTATATCTTTGATACTATTTCAGTGTTCTATATGAAACTTGGTATACAGCATCGATGTATCAAGAGACTTGCAATGAATAACCACATCAGTTCCTCTGAGTGGCGGGAAGGATCATGGGTGGCCATCTTTAATTTATGCGAAATCATTAATCTCCATCTCTGATAATTTTCAAATGCTCGATGTAAAATTTGGTATGCATCATCGATGCATCAACAGACTTATGTAATGAATACCGGTTTCTCTGATTGAACAGAAACCTTAGAGGCCATTTCTAATGGCAAAATTTTTCATAATCTGTATATTTGTCACTTGACTGCTTGGTGTTCCTGAAGTCTTGCTTCAAATTGAATACATTATGAACGGCTGGCGCCCAGAGCCGATGGGGTTTCAGATGCGCAGCTTCGTATTATACCCCTGTACATAGTTGAGGGTATACTGGATTCCGACTGTCTGTCCGTCCGTGTGTCAGTGTATCCATCCATTCATCTGTCTTGAGTTGTGCCTTGGGTTTGCTTTTCGCATACCATAACTCACTGCTATTTATCCAAACTTCTACACGCATAAAAACATGTTGGTCTAGACTCTTAAGGGGCTGAGGAGTTGTAGCACCGCTGGTGCCTCATGTTTTAGTTCGTGAGGTAATGGCCAGGTATGGCCAGGTATGGCCGATTCTACATCGCCTGATCATGACTTGATCGAAACATTTCTGGCTACCCAGATGAATATATCCCACAGTTTTTAAAACTCATGAAGCCGTCGATCAAGAATTCTTATACGACGATCAACTGATATCAACATGTTGTTAAAATGTGATTCAGATTTTATGACGCGGGGACGGATTTTATCAAGGAAGCACAGCAGCGAACGATGTGCTATGCGATCATGGCGACATGCTATGGGATCATGGTGATATGCTCAAATCGTGTACTTCTATGTCCATATTCGAATCCCATATGAAATGCTACTTATCACAAACTGCATGCTAAAATTTCCATCGCTATTGTAAATCAATACGATTCTATAATATTGTCGGAGAAAACAAGCACATTCGTCTCACCAATCTGCTATTTTGGTACATTCGCTGTATTAGGCTCTAGTGAATCTTCGATATAGGAGTCCATGATAAGTGACGAACGTGTATTTAGTGACTGGCAGAGTGGTTGTCAATATCAGGAATCATCAAGAATGAATGACTACAGGGGACGTGGGGGCCAACCGAATAAAAATAGCAAGAATACATGAAGTTATTTGAAATATCTTACGAACATTGATGTCTTGGGACATTCTTTTGACGATACCATACTCGCTGACCTCGCAGAATGGTAGCTGGAAGCAAGATAAATACGGTTAAAGCACACACCAATGGGAATGTTATTATAGGACCTTTGACTGATAATCATCGTTCCGTTGTTCAGACATCTTATTTTCGTTTAGATGATACCTGAACATAAGGGAAAAACATAACTGTAATTAATTACATACCAGCGTCATATCCGGCGTTCAGTAGCCAGCCGTCGTTTATGAGGAGCAAGTATCAGATAAATAAGAATACATAGGGACAAGCTAGTCTCTTGCGAGAGAGAAGCAATCAACATTATTCATTGATGTCGATAAGACAGCATTGCAACATGTATAACTTCGTCAACTCGTGGCATAACCATCCTGCTAAATACCCACTGGTGTGAAACTCAGTCCACAATCAAAGCATGTTAGATTTGCTATCTATGTATTCAACCTCGGCACAGAATAAGAAATATGAGCTGTGATTGGTAGCCATTCGCCAAAATATAGATCTAGCAACTGGAAGACTGACCCAAAATTTGTGCATCGCATGATGTGTCGGGCAATGTGATAGTCTCGAGAGGTGATTGACTTGTCCATCACAGTTAGTCCGTCGGTAATATCTCGGAATCTCAGCAATGTGACTCGGGTTAGTTTCTCACCGGCGTCGACTCGGTCATATGTTAAGATTGGATTTTTGGTCTCAGACCGTGCTAGTGATATTCCCAATGGCCGTTCTGGTTTCATTCCACACTAAAGAGTAGATGAAAATGGTGTGATATATATCGGTGTATGACTATGTATGGCTCAGAGAAATATCGAAATGTAGATTAGCTGACTACCGAAGGAGATTATATGTTTTTATGATTATCATTATCCATGGTATGACGAACGAAAATAGACAGGAATATTCATCGATAATGGTATTTATTCTATATAAGAAGTTAACGATATGAAATACAAGGACAGCTTTTACATGCGGATTTGTCGCAAGCCAAACGTGATTTGTTCTGGACAATTCGGATAATATGTGTAATACCCAGTTTCAAGCAGGTACCTAGTTTATGTGACCTGACTACCCACATGTTGGTGTGTTGTCCCATACTGAAGCGTGTAGCGCTTGCATTATTAGTTGACACACAGCCGCCATTTGCAAGGAGACAGAATATGTCCAACCGTTTAGCGGGAACATGGGTTGGATTGCATATTCTGTCAAGTAAAAAGGTTAACCATGACAATTTGGCAGATCTCGAGAGGTCAACAGGGCTTGTCCTCTGCGAAACCTTGCAATTTCCCCATCATGGTTTACATTTTACAAGGAAATTATTTAAGAAATTTTTTTTTCATAGGCGTGCTCAAGTTATTTTTCTATTTTGCAAAAATCCGCGCCCTAAAACTTGTAAAGTTTCCCACACTAACAATGCGTCATACAACCACTGGAAACGCCTATGAACTCATTATTTCTGTTCTATATCATTATTTAAATTGATTATTAACAAAGATTAGAATAAAAGATTGAAAAGGGTATTGTAAAAGTTTGCTACTTCTCTGCCACATTGTCATATGTTTGTTAAACGTTTCTCCAGCTTGTCAGTTGACAAATTGCCAATATTAATTGACGCCTTGTACATTATAATCTTGACACGCGTACATTTCACACAAGCGTGCTAAAACATTCCAGATATATGCAAGGTTAGCAATTTGTTACACACAAGTGTTATAGAATTCATATTTCATCAATCCCAGGAAATCTTTAATCAAAATGTAACTCCGTTACATAATTCAAAATTTCGGTTATGTCATTCCTGGATAATTTTGCCCATGTTGTTGACCAGTCATTATCGCTCTTTCACATTTAATGGAATATACGTGCATTGGCGGGTACATGACAACAGAATTACTGTGTTTCGGTCTGTCCGTCACGCAAGTTTGCATAACCACATTTATCAATTTGAAACTTTACTTGATGGAAATCAGATATAATGTAGTTCAGGCGCCCAGGATTCGAATAAAATCAGGAATTAAATGAGAAACTTTTGAGTTTTGATTGAATATATATGTAACCGACACGTCTTCATAAGGAGGTTACTTCACTGTAATTCCGTCACGCGGTATTCGAATGTCACGCGACCAGGTAGAAAACAATTGTATTTCCTTTTTTCTCCCATTCTACAGTTCTTAGTAATAGGGTTAGAAAAATAATATTCCAAAACAGATTTTTCCATGGACGAGTAATAACAGAGGTTCAGAAAAACTGAAAACATGGGTACCTTCTAATTCTGTCACGCTGGAATTGGTGATTTGGTAAACTTCTGTGAAGTCTAAATATCTTACGGACAAAGTTAATGTGTACGTACACAATATTTTGAAAGATTATATAGCTAGGCCTCCCGGAATACTGCCACATATGCAGTTGAGGGTCGACCGCAAGCGTATCGTAGATGCCGACATTATCCTATATGGTTTATAGCGAACGGGACATGAATGTATACAGTTAGCGCAATATTTCATAAGGTATTCTAGTAATGATATCTGGGTGCTCAAGGATTTCACAGATATATTTAGTTATTGATCAGATGCCAACGTCAACGCCACAAAAAATTCTTAACCCGGATTTTGATAATGTACATAATAAGTCACAATGTAAGCCTAATTGAAATAAGTGCACTCTATATGAAATGAAAAAGAAATATGTGTGGATTAAAGAATCCTCGAACTGCACGATGCCTTCTTGGATTTCATTGCTAATAAAATATTTGGATTTCGTGGAACTTCTAAACATAACGTGAGTGGTTAGCGATTGTCGGATCTGAAGCTCCTATTCAAGGATAAAAATATTCGGGAAGAAAATTTTGGGCATTTATCAACAATTCTTAGGATAATATCGCTGCATTGAACATTGTATTGGGGACGGTGACATCTTCTATACGATTAAATCTGTCATGGCTGTATGTCCGTTCGTTATTTCATCACACAAAAACTTGACGCAGAAACAGTATGAGTGTGGAAAATGCGGAGTCACGTGTATTTATTTTATACGACAGAGTAATGTTTTACCTATAATTTTTTTTTCTATAATCTTGTTCTTGTTGTTGCAGCTTCGTAATATTTGGTGTATGTCGCCATTTGTTAAAGAAGCCACACATGTATGCTACACAACTACGCCAGGATTATATTTGTCTCGCAAAGATTTAACATCACACAAATACCATGATGACGGGTGGAAAATGTGCTTCAAAAGAATATGATGGACGAATGAAATCGAACGACGCACAGTATCTCTTAATAACTCATCGAAATGTTATCATGAATACGGTAGTACCGACTAATATATGTACTATAAAGGGCATCGGAACGCCATTAGGCAGATGGGAACGTATGTGCACACGTGGGGCTTAATCTGTTAGATGTAGTGTCAGCCATGTAGGATACACTACCGGCTGGGCTGTCCGCAAAAATGCGCCACATGAGAGAGAGAAGGAGTGAGTGAATGGAATTTATCGTCGCTTTCAACAACATTTCAGCTTTTTCACGACGAACCAACTTAACACCACCCAGCCCAGTTGTGTTTCTGCTACTTCAAAGAAGAAATCATTGAAGCAACATGAAATCGGACACCTTCCATCCACCCTATAAAACACTGAGGACAGCGCACAAGACACAGACAGCGCGCTTACATGGTGCAATAAAGACAAGTGATATTACAGTGCTAGACATTATCAAGTTCCTTTTGCTTCTCAGCAAACTGTATTGAAGCAACAAGAACCTGAACCCACCCAACCACCCGCTGCGTCACATGATCACATGCTAAGAGTACCCAATGATGCCCGACGTCGTACGGCTTAAATTTCCCACAACAACAATAAACGTAAATATACTTGTCGAATGACATGCATAGAGGACGGGCCTCGGGGATTAACTGTCCACCAGCAGAAATTATCCTACCATATACAGGTAGTAAATTTGAGCGATATGCAAGAAGTGTGAAAAAATGACGACGTCTGGCGACTAAAGAGCAACCATATGACTCTACAGGAAAGCTTCCCTCGGCACCCTCACATTCAGGCACGAGAATACGGGGATTCTCGGGCGTAGCCTTAGTATCTTAGCCACGCCTTTATTGCAGGTGATCATGTGGAGATTATGGAGTATCGACACGGCCCCTAGCACCGGCTTAAGCGGAATCAGATACGCTATCTCGGGAGCTGTGATGACAGATCAGCTCACAGAAATAAATCGTCTGATGTTAATGAATGAGCATATATAGAGGACATCTGATGGACTAAACGCCTCAACATGGGGTAAACCTGGTACATGCCAGAATAACCAGAAAAACTAACCTGTAATGCCCGACGTCGTACGGTTTAAATTTCCCGCCAAAACAATAAATCTACATATATTTGTCGAATGACGTGTACAGAAGGCGGGGCTCGGGGACTGACAGTCCACCAGCAGAATCCTACCATATACAGTAATAATCTGGAGCGATACGCAAGAGGTAGGAAAAATCTAGGACGTCTAGCGACTAAAGAGCAACCACATGACTCTACAGGTAAGCTTCTCTTGGCACCTCACATTCACACCCGATAATATTCTGGGTTCTCGGAAGTAGCCTTAGTATTTCAGCCGCGCTTATATTGCAGATGTTCATGTGGAGACTATGAAGTATCCACACGGCTCCTAGCACCGGCTTAAGCGGTAGCATCAGTGAGTTATTTCTTTGAGCTGATCTGTCATGACAGCTCCTGTGTTAGCGTATATTTTCCGCTTAGGAACCATGTGGGTACTTCATAGTCTCCACATGAACAACAGCAATAAAAGCGCGGCTGGGATACACTGTGCATCAGTGCAAATGAGAAAGTTCTGTCCATCCTCAATAAACTCTCTCTCATATCCATTGGGGCAAAGACCAAGAGTTCAATGGTGCTTGGAGAGGGTCATTGCCAGTGAGCGATATACACAGTTGTTGACATTCACTTCAGTGCACACATATAAACCAGGACACCAAATATAATCACGAGCTAGGGTCTTCATACGACAAACACCAACTTGTCACTCATGCAGTACATTAATTATGTGAGTTTGCAATTTTTCCGGCATCCCAACGCGAAGCCCCCACAAAATGCATCGTCGTTCCAGCGAGAATTCCAACTTACGAGAGAAATACGGCTGAAGGTTCTTCCAACCCTTTTTCATGCTATCCTAATTTCACGAAATCTACCACCTCCACCTTGGAAAAATGATATATTTGAATTGGCTGGGCTGACCTGACAACAGGAAGACGTCTACCAGTGAGAATTGGAATTACAACACATATAAGGGAAGTGGGAAGAGGTGCCGACATACTGACAGAGTCACATGGCTTCACAGTATAATCTTCTGGTTAACCTATTCTAAAGCACATACCAAGAATCTAACGATTCGTGATATGTGTTGTATCTCAGGTACGCTTTTATTGTAACTGTTCATGTGGCAACTTGGATGACATGACCACACGGCCCGAAGCACCAGAATAAGCGGTATTAGATACAAATCTAGAGAGCTATGATGGAACTCGTATATTGGTAATTGGTGAGCTGTGTCGCCATGATAACTCGTACACTGGGGACTGATGAGCTGTATCATCGTCAGATGAAAATGAAAATTTAACACAAAAGACTAGTCTGTAAGGCCCGATGTCGACCGAGCATCAACTTCCCACAAATGCCAACAAATATAAAAAACCAAAAGGTCTGTAGAGGGGGCGGGCCTCGGGGACGAAACGTCCACCAGCAGAATCTCGCCATATACAGGTAAAGATATCTTGGAATATCTCTGCATTAAGGGAGCATACTACATATTTTCAGCATTAGATATCTCTTTTGCGACCTTCCTTTACTCGAAGAATTTACTTGGTTTGTTCATGATGACCTTTGTGGAAGTGATCAATTTCCCATTGTTTTAAAAACTGTTCATTCAGCTGATGACCCCCCCTTTCACAAGGTATAATT
This sequence comes from Hanleya hanleyi, assembly GCA_036873755.1. Taxonomy (NCBI): domain Eukaryota; kingdom Metazoa; phylum Mollusca; class Polyplacophora; order Lepidopleurida; family Hanleyidae; genus Hanleya; species Hanleya hanleyi. Next base: position 30,143 of record JAVTVY010007393.1, on the reverse strand, counting down.
TCAAGAAAGCAAACTGGCCAGAATTTGAAAAGCTTTGTGCACAAAAACTACAAGCAGTTTCTTTCGCTGATGTTCCAGATCCTATACAGTTATTCTCAGATATGCTGATTGAAATTCCTAACCAAACCATGCCCACATCCCCAGGAGTTTCACATATTAAAAAACATGGTTTAATGATGACAGCAAAGAAGCAAGAAAATGTAAGAAGAAAGCTGAACGATATTTCCGTCGTTATCCTAATCCTGAAAATTTGAAAGATCCCAGAGTTACAAGAGCTAAATCTCGTAGAACCACGAAACAGAATAAACGTGATTCTTGGACAAATTATTGTCGGCTTTAGAAGCTGTTGGATACAGGGTTGTACCACCAAGCGTCTCCATTCAAATTTTCTCAAATTTGGCCATACATATCGCATGCTGATAGCACAATACGAGCGTAGCGTGCAAGATCTATGGCGTTACGTTTCGTAACTTGTGTCTAATTCCGCTTAACCCAGGGCTAAGGGCCATATAAACCCATGTACTTCAAGATCCTCATGATGCTCTTATGAACAGTCACAATCAAAGCGTGACTGAGATACGTCATTTTCTAGATGACGACTTTACAATGATTATTATGGATTAAGAATACTGATCAGCGATACGGATTTGATATTTTTGGAACATCATGTTGTCTTGCCGGCATCATTGAAAACTGTTGACCGCTTCTCTCTTGCAGGAAGCTAGTCTTTGTTTTTATATACTATGATTGTTTTTTTTTAATTTGGTGCTAATACTGGTTGATCCTGTTGGAATCCCATACAGTGATTTCAGACCATCCATCTGTGCTTATGTGAGAAAGTTGTTTCAATCTTTGTGCTATGGATAATAACAATCTTCAGGAGTTCACAAAAATGTAAGCTATACTCATCTGAGCAGCCAGAATCGTTTCGATCAAGCCATGATTAGACGATGTAGAATCGGCCATACCCGATTACCTCACGAGCTTTTGCTGAAGAAGAGCCAGTCCCAAAGTGTATTCCATGCCACGAGGATCTCACGGTAAAACATATTCTTATCGTATAGATTTTAAGATTGTAAGAGATAACTTTTACCGAGCAGCTACTCTGGAAGCTCTTTTTAATCGAGTAAAAGAAGATTGTATTTTGGACTACTTGAGAGAGATCGGTTTGTTGTATAAATTTTAACGTATTTACATGTTTTTCATGCATTAGTTTACTGAGTTATTGACTTGAATACTTAGAATTTTGTTTGATCGTCGCTATATAGCTGAAATAATGCTGAACGCGACGTTAAATCTTAATTCTCTCTCTCCCCCCCCCCTTATTTTGAGGAGAGTGGACAACGCATCTGCGTTACAGAGGAGAAATGATTTCTGGAATTCAATGTGATATTGATATGCATAGTGTACTAGTGCCCATCGCTGCAAACGTGCGACTGTCAGAATAGGCACATAGTATGTGACCCAAATATAATAGTCAAGGTCTGGTGTTCATTTACAGAGCTGAACCATCTGTCATATGGATATTGTTTACTCGGCACACGATCGATAATATTTCTTTCTCCAACTGGGAGTAGTTTTGATCACAAGTAGTAAAGGTGCGCAAGGCAAAAGTCACAGGCCGTTCGTCCTCATGTGTCATTGCATGGGCCATAAGTACTGCGCCACCGTAAGTTGGTGCGTCACATTGTAGGGTAATGGTGAGGATCAACGTCACAAAACATTGTTGCAGAAACTTATAAAACAGGGCTACAACGCCAAGCGCCTCCACTCAGTTTCTCAAATTTGGCGATACATATCGCATGCTGATAGCAAAATACGAGCGTAGCGTGCATAATCTATGGCGTTACGTTTCGTAACTTTTGTCTAGTTCCGCTTAACCTAGGGGCCGTATGAACCCATGTGCTTCAAGATCCTCATGGTACTCATATGAACAGTCACAATCAAAGCGTGACTGAGGTACATCATTCTTTAGATGGCGACTTTACAAAAAATATTTTGGATTAAGAATACTGATCAGCGACACGGATTTGATATTTTTGGAACATCATGATGTCTTGCCGGCATCATTGAAAACTGTTGACCGCTTCTCTCTTGCAGGAAACAAGCCTATGTTTATGTATACTATGATTGTCTTTTTGAATTTGGTGCTAATACTGTTATATGGAATATGGAATAGGTCTTTGGATTATGGACGCGGATATTCTCCAATGGACGACGGCTGAATTATGAATGACGGACCAGACGCTTGTAATGGAAGAGCCCTAATGATTGTTTGCAGTTTATAGAGAGCCGTCTAAGGACTTGAACCCTTTCCGGTCGTTGATATGGTACAACCGTCTTTCAAAATAACCGTCTCGATACGTGACATCAGTCCCATCACAGAAATGGCATATGGTGATCTTGTAATATCCCATTCTCTACCACAAAGGCTAGAGACGTTGTACGCAATCGGAAATGGTTTGTAGATGTTTGTATAAAAAATAAATATCCCTATGTATACCCTCGGCCGGGTTTACACTTATTTTTGTGTGCCGGCTTGTGTCTTGTTAGATCAAATAACAAGATCACTATGACTCAAACGAAGATAGCTCAATCTTGATATGCGGATTTCAATAAGAACTTCTGTAGGTAATACTGTACTTTTGTGCGTGAATACATTTAGGTTTGCATTATTTTATGAACGTTCTTGGCAACTGTTGCTATGGTGACCATAAAGTTGAAAATCAATCTATCATACAATATATTGTTCTACAACGTAATTACAGGATGCGTGTCAAAAAGATTTGTCTCGGAGCTTTGTACACAGTTCAGCATCAAGTTTGTCCATTTGCCGGAAATCACTCAATGATGGATTTTGCACTATAGTCTGTCCATTTTAGGAGAGAGAGAGAGAGAGAATTAAGGTTCAATGTCACGTTCAGCAATATTTCAGCTATATAGCCACGATCAAACAAAATTCTAAGTACTCGTCACTAACTTAGTAATCCAACGTATTAAAACATACACACATTAAAACTTATGTAACAACCCGATTTCTCTCAAACAACCCAAGATACAATCCTCTTTCACCCGACTAAAAAGAGCTTCCAAAGTAATCGCTCGATAAAAAGCATCTCTTACAATCTTAAAATCTATGCATTCGATGAGAATATATTTCACCGTGAGATCATCATGGCATGGAACACACCTTGGGCCTGGCTCTTTTTTGGGGGGGTAAATGTTCGTGAGTTAATCGTGTATGGCCGATTCTACATCGCCTGATCATGGTTTGATCGAAACGTTTCCGGCTGTTCAGATGAGTATGTCCATTTTAATTAGTCATCTACTTTGGAGCTTCTCTAAAATAAGTAGTAAACTTTGCATAAATTTTCATTTTTGCATTGTGTAGAACAAACTAAACTCCACAAAATGACTACCATTATTCCTTGATACCGATAATATATCACGCTTGAAATAACTTTGTCATTCTCTCCATATAAAACTCCATTAGAGTTGTTTCATATACCTGGGCTCAATCACAAAGGGAGACGTCATAATGTATTCGTGTTTACTAGCACAAAGATCAACAATGCCGTGTACGTTCATAGAGGTGTGTGCGGTTTATCACTCTGCAATTTCACTGGGCATTGAATTTAAGCGACACTTTCGCGGATCGCCTGTTATTATTATATACGGCATCAACGACCTTTGTGACAGTAGACATGAATATATTATGACATCTCCCTATGTAATTGAGACCCGATACATGAAACATCTGTACTGAAGTTTCATATGGAGAAAATTACAAAGTTATTTCAAGCGTGATATATTATCGATATCATGAAGAAATCATTTTGTAGAGTTCTCCTTGTTCTACACGCTGCAAAAAAGACAAGCTGAGTAGCTAGCAGGTCCTCCGCCATGTAGCCTGTTTGAGAGCGTACAGCATATACGCTTCCAATATCTCCTTAAATTTGGGGAGGTTTGGGAAGCAGTAATGGGTAGTGTAACACTGGAATGTAAGCCTGTAGTTGTATATGGATTTGTGGATGGTGAGGTTTATAAATCGATGGGTGGAATAGATCAAGATATCGTGTTCACAACACAGATGGGTACAATATGGGTGAGTGAAATCCAAGATGGTCAATGGCAGCCATCCTGGATTACATACTACCTCAATGAAAATCAATACCAATGGCCGTCTAACTGATGTGAAACACCTTCTCAAGTTTGAAGTCGATTGGTGGAATTGTTCTCGAGATATCGCGTTCACAAAATGCGAGAAGAATGGAATCCAATATGGTCAATGCCAGCCATCTTGGATTATGTACCTCAGTGAAAATTAATACCAATGACCATCTAACTGATGTTAAGAACCTTCCCAAGTTTGAAGTCGATTGGTTGATTTGTACTCGAGATATCGCGTTCACAAGATGTGGGATGGACAGAATCCAATATGGTCAATGGCAGCCATCTTGGAAGACGTACCTCAGTGAAAATCAATACCAATGGCCGTCTAACTGATGTGAAAAACCTTCCCAAGTTTGAAGTCGATTGGTCGATTTGTTCTCGAGATATCGCGTTCACAAGATGTGGGACGGAGTGAATTCAATATGGTCCATGGCAGCCATCTTGGATTACGTACCTCAATGAAAATCAATACCAATGGCCATCGAACTGATGCGAATCCCCATTCTCAAGTTTGAAGTCAATTGGTGGAATTGTTCTCGAGATATCGCGTTCACAACATATGGGACGGACAGAATCCAATATGGTCAATGGCAGCCATCTTGGATTACGTACCTCAGTGAAAATCAATACCAATGGCGGTCTAACTGATGTGAAGCACCTTCTTAAGTTTGAAGTCGATTGGTTGAATTGTTCTCGAGATATCGCGTTCACAAGATGTGGGACGGATAGAATCCAACATGTCAATGGCAGCCATCTTGGATTACGTACCTCAGTGGAAATCAATACCAATGGCCGTCTAACTGATGTGAAGCACCTTCTCAAGTTTGAAGTCGATTGGTTGAATTGTTCTCGAGATATCGCGTTCACAAGATGTGGGACGGACAGAATCCAACATGTCAATGGCAGCCATCTTGGATTACGTACCTGAGTGAAAATCAATACCAATGGCCATCTGACTGATGTGAAGAACCTTCCCAAGTTTGAAGTCGATTGGTCGAATTGTTCTCGAGATCTCGCGTTCACAAGATGTGGGACGGACAGAATCCAATATGGTCGATGGCAGCCATTTTGGATTACGTGCCTCAGTGAAAATCAATACCAATGGCCGTCTAACTGATGTGAAGCACCTTCTCAAGTTTGAAATCGATAGGTCGAATTGTTCTCAAGATATCGCGTTCACAAGTTGTGGGACGGACGGAAGGACGGAAGGACGGACGGAAGGACGGAAGGACGGACGGAAGGACGGAGGGACGGAGGGACGGAGGGACGGAAGGACGGACGGACGGCTAGCATCGTGGCGTAGGACAAAAATTTATGCAGAGCTAATTATTGATTTTTGACAAGCTCCAAAGTAGACGATTAATTAAAATGGGCAGACTTTAATAAGTGTAATATCGCTGTAACCGTTTGAACTTTTTACATGGATTGAACTGCATTTCACAAGGTTGGTCATTGAAGGGACAACCCTCGAGTGCAATACATGTGCCGTCATAGCTCGTTCGGAAGAGCAGCGCTTATCCCAGGTCGGTTGTTCGAATCTTGTTGCGATCAAATTATTCTTTCTCTGTATACATGACAATTCGTGGTTTACTAATAAATCCCCAACTGTTCATCAATAACAATGGCCAAATTATATTCGCATATCAACCAGTCACGTGCGCAATCCATCAGCTAACCGCGTTTTGTTATATATGTATACGCTTCATTTATCCACACGGCGAATTGTAACATGACGTGACGGAAAAATCGAATTCCACTGAGACCAAATTGTTTGCTGATTGAATTAGGAGTTATTAGAGAGTCCAACAGCATTTGCGTAATCAATTTTGGGAGTGCTGAGGAATGAAAGAATGGGCGTCAGGAAATCTTATTTCCACGCCAAACTTTTCAAAGCTAGAGCAATCGAGCCTGAATCGGCTTTAAAAGATGAGACAAACTGATTAGGTCATAGGTTTTTTTATATGGCGCATGTAAAAAATCTCTATATTTCTCTATATTATTGCACAATCACAATATTAACGTTTTATCTCACGCTGGTACATGTATCAGAGGAACAGATACTTACTTGTCCTGCATCGTTCTGTACTTGTCGAGATGTGTTCATGTGAATACTGTGAGCCGATTTCAAACAAGTTTTTTGCTTTGCTTCAAACGCGTGACCTATGAACTGTGACGTGGCTACGGGATATACTCATCGGTTTATTTAAAAAGAAGAACATTCGATGCGCATTCCAATTTCACTCCCATTAATGTACGCTTGCAATTGTAAAATATGCAAAATCAGCACAACTGGTGTGATTCGTTAAAACTCTTTCACGTTGTCAGCAGCCGCTTGACGACCCATATAGGTTATATAGCCTACGTTGTGTTGTCAAATTTTATTGGCAATGAGCGAGTTTATCGCCACTGGCTCTTCTCTGAATTATTAGGAAATTTGCAAATTTCTTAGTGAAGCCTCTCAGACTAGTTGAATTTCATGAGCCGAAGGCAACCACAGCTGCCAGATTATGACAGGTGTCAATCTTCTATTGTTCAAGAAATGAGGAATCTGTCTGTCTTCGGTCTCCGAGATGGATGCCATCCCCTTATTAATAGACTCCTTTATCTGTAATATACGGAATTTTGTGGTATTGTACATTAAGAGTGAACTACAAAGTTTTTTCGATTTGCAATATTTTCTTCTTATGTTGCAATGCTGTTGAGAAAAGATATGACGAGTTATTTTGAATTTGTGGAGCATAGTTTACTCTAAATTTGCGAATATAAATCTGCTCCCTGAGTTGTGTTCGAAATCAGAATGAAAAAAAAAATTGCTTATCTCCCCTGATTTTCCAAAATTTGGCGCTATTGGTGACGTCAGTTGTGCTTTAGGAAACTATCGAAGTTGAGAGAAAATGTGTCGGAAACGGGAAGAGAATAATCAACCGCAAGTTTGATTACGGTTTAGAGTACCGGTACAGAAACATCCACGGAGATTGGCAGCGACAGCGACATAAACGATAATGTGAATGTGCAAACTTAAGAATTCGAGGTCCCATATCCACATGAGCGCTGCACGGTACTTGCAGTTGCAATGGTCAGTTGCATACACATATTGATCAAGATCAGATCTCCGTTAGTATACAACCAGCTGGTTTTTCAGCATCTAGATCTTAGATTTAAGGTTTTTGTTTGAAAAGTATCAGCTTTAGGCCTACCATCACATATTAACATCACATATATCCTTTGGAGTTGACCATCGAGTATCAGGTGTCTATAAAGGATATATGATAGTTACATGGGAAAAACTTCTTTGGCTGTGACAGTAATAAAGCTGATTTCCCTTTTCAATCCAAAAGCTACAAAACCATCTTTTTCTTGAATAATATGTGCTGAAGTTATCACCCTGGAAAACATTACGATGGTTAACTGAATAAAGATGAATTTATGATTCATCAATATGTGGTTCAGGTCATACTTTGGTATTTTTGAAGCATTTATAAGGAAGATTCTCTCGTTACAAAAACATGACACCTCAAACCAAAATTAAACTTGATGCTTTCAAATGATCAAGCTTCTTCATGTCGTGTACGAAAATATAATTTTAATTCGAGGTGTCCTATTTTTTTTACAAGAGAAAATCGTCCCTATAAATGCTTTAAAAAATGCCAAAATAGGCCAGGGAGCACATTTTGATAAACCTTGAATTCATTTTTATGGAACTGACCATCATAATTTTTCCTAGGTCGATTTTCAGTATGTCAACATATTCCAGAAAAATATGTTTTTGCAAGTTTTAGATTAGAAAAACGGCTTTATTACCGCGACCGTCAAAGAAAAATGAGTTTTTCGCACGTCCTTTATTTTGTCAATTTAGCTATTCCCAGCCAGGGCTTTCTGATGCCGAATGCCCCCAAAACAGCCCAACATGCTCAGGTTTACGATTTAGCACAAAATATCAAGATTTGTTTAATTGTCTTTTGTTTTGTAAATCCCGATTTTATACAAGACAACGCCATGATTTACTGTGGCACAACTGATAAGATAGCACTTTCAAAAACTGAACACCAGATACCTTTTTCGTGCAAGTTACCAATTTTGCATTTAAATCGGATTTTCCTTACACTGCCATAATCATATAGAAACCATGCAATACTGATACGTTGAAATATTTTTAAAAATTTGCTTTCGGCAAATGCGCAAGCATGGTGAAAGTGATAAGACAAAGTTATAAATTTTATAATCTGGTGAATATTTATCTGAAATTTTCACGATGTAAAATACCAAATAATAAAAGAGTCAAAGGGCCCCCGTATACCGTTACATATCAAAGACATCAGATTTCCTGTTTGGGCACGCCACGAAACGCCACATAAAGTTGCTTGGCATGTTTCAAACTGGATGGTAGATGTGTGCATATATATTCAATAAATTATGAAAATTAATAATTGTTAAGCTCATTTTCAATGTCATAGAGGTCAGCGCATGGTAGAAAATTAAAACTGTAGTAACTCGGCTTGACATCGAAGCTAATGACTTTATTTGAGTCAGGCTGAAATGTTAAAAAAAATCTATTTGAATTTTTTTTTTTTTATTGTCATAATTTATTGAAAATATATGCAGACATCTACCATCCAATGTACCACAGGCAAGGCATTGGCGAAACACCTAGTGTCCGAGGGCGCGGACGTCAGCGAAATTAGCTATCAAATATTGTGAATGTGAGCATCTTCGTGTCCGTTTTGTATTCAATCTACAACATTTATTCTCCCACCGTACGATGGAAACAGATTAACCGTACAGATTACCATGTAAACGTGTGATTTTACATTATTGATGGATAAATACAAGAATCGGATTCGCTGTCAACTCAAATCACGACTTGCCAAAATGTGTAGAACACAACCACGAATGTTTACACCCGTACCGGGACTAAATAGCCCCTGTTGGCCGTTCACTGTCACGTTTCCGTAATACATGGATCTGACGGGAAGGTGTGGAAGCTGAATGGTATCTTTCCCTTAGTTGTTGGAAATGTTTACACACCCAATGATCGCGATGTACAATGTTGATTTCCCCTCGAGGAGCTCGGTACAGATCTGAGGAACGTCATCAAAGCACAATGACACCATAAATCAAGGGAGATAATTAGTGTCACTTTCAGCTGTCGGATTTCAGCCAGATCAGAAGGGGGTTTATGCATATTTATAATCAGGTTTATATCCAACGATTCTTTCTCAAACGAATTTATACTTTGATATTTTTAAAATTCACAGAAATAAACTCAACCAACATTGTTTGGGTCATTTTCAAAAACCTTTGCAGTTCTACGAGGAATCCAATTCCTGTCCAGACTAATTCGAAGATGACACGTGAGATCGACGCCCGGAGATCTGACATAGCCTATGAAGTATCCACACCGCCCATTGCACCGGCTTAAGCGAAATTAGATACGCTAGCTCGGGGCCTATGATGACAGATCAGCTCAAACAGCTCATCTCATGTCGGACGGGAGTGTCAATAAATTTAACAGATATTCTGTTTGCATATGCAGACTGAGGAGTAACCCACCTATACGAAATAAATGTTCATAAATATGAATTAAATGTGATGTAATGCCGAGTTTCTCTTTCCTTGACCTCGAGTTCCTATTTCTCAACCCCGAAAATCACAGTTGTCACTAGAAAACTTAAGTTATCGAACCGAAAACCTAGGTTTTCGAATTGATAACTTAAGTTTACGGTCGAAAACCTAGATTATCTAGCAGACAACCCCGAGTTTCGCTTTCAATTTCGAGTTTCTCTTTTATTTTTGGACATTCGTGTAGAAAACTTAAGTTATCAATCGATAACTTAGGTTTTCGAATTTGCGATTGTCGTAATATGAAACTCGACTAACTAACTTCGAGTTTCGATATCCGGGTACTATGGGTTTCGCGCCCTTTCCCGCATGTTGACTGATCAAAACGAAAGACAGAACCACACAATCAACATGTATTCAACAAAAGGATACCTGAGATTATTCATTCAATGTAGACTATCCTGTATGACCGAGCCTATAGTTAAAACAAGCATTATCAAAGACTGGATATTGGTACTCAGAACTAGCTATATATATATGCTGCAGATTGAATTGGGGGAAATAATCTAGTTGAAATTCAGCTATCCGGTCAAGTTGACTGACCGACATAAGATAGGTCAATGTAATTCACACCAGCAAAGCACATTTAGTGATATGTAGATAGCTACTCTCGAAAATACTTCGGTGACATACTTGCTGTCTCAGGGTCAACAGCGATTAATACAGGCAGTGAATGTTATATCAGTGTGTGCAGTTTGATTCCGTATAATTTATTTCGCCACTTGGTTATCTCTGCATTTGTGATTGGTTAACAATCGGAAAAGGCGCGAAACCCAGAGTACCCGGATATCGAAACTCTAAGTTATAAAGTCGAGTTTCACTTCAGGACAACCATCAATTCGAAAACCTAGGTTATCGACTGATAACTTAGGTTTTCTACACGAATGTCCAAAAATAAAAGAGAAACTCGAAATTGAAAGCGAAACTCGGGGTTGTCTGCTAGATAACCTAGGTTTTCGACCGTAAACTTAAGTTATCAATTCGAAAACTTGGGTTTTCAGTTCGATAACTTAAGTTTTCTAGTGACAACTGTGATTTTCGGTGTTGAGAAATAGGAACTCGAGGTCAAGGAAAGAGAAACTCGGGGTTATGTGGTAGATAACCTAGATTTTGGACCGTAAACTTAGGTTTTCGATTCGAAAACCATGGTTTTCTCCTTGATAACTTTCAATGCAATAACTGTGAGTTTCTGATTATTTGGAGATTTGGCCTGCGTCAACACAGGCGTGATATACCGTGGTATGAACACAAACTTCGGCTGAATCAACCTAAACGGTATTTAAACTCAAAATGGCGTTGCACAAACCCAAACCCGTTATGGACATATTACAATACACACTTATCGTACTCGTACAATTTGATTGCGAGCTACCGAGAGCAGTTTTCCTGTTGAGTCATATGGTTGATTTTTAGTCGCCAGATATCGTTAAACTTTCCCACCTCTTACATCTCTCTCAACTGGTTTTCACTGATGGACTGTGCGTCTCCGAGGCTCGCCTCTCTACATGTCATTTGGCTAATATTTGTAGGTTTATTGACTTCATGGGAAATTTAAGTTGCAAGACGTCGGGCATTACAGATTACTTTTTCCTGGTATTCTCGCATTTACCATGCTTGCCCCATGTTGAAGAATTTACTCCATTAGATGCCCACGATGCTCATCCATTAACATCCGATGAGTTATTTGAGCTGATCTGTCATCATCGCTCCCGGGCAAGCGTATCTAATTCCGTTTAAGCCGAGGCTAGCTGCCGGGTGGTTACTTCGTAGTCTCCAGATCAGCATAACAGCGCGGCTTAGATACTAAGGCTACATGTATGTCCGAAAATCCCCCGTCTTATATAGAGTCTGATTGTGAGGTGCCGAGGGACACATTCCTAGGCTCATACTTTTACTTTTCAGTCGCCAAACGTAAACCATTCTCACCTCTTACATTTCTCCTCAATCAAGTATTTGTGTTGATGTAACAGAAGTTTGCCTTGGTGATTAGGGTAATCACACTTCGAAATATCAAATTGTGAATGGGCTTACCATTGTACTTGATAGCCGTAGTTCATAAGTCCCAATTATTAGGCCTATGGTTGTCTGAGTCTATTTTAGGATTGCGTAGATTTTTCTGTGCGCAACAATAACCTACAAAAAATACTGAATTCCTTATGTTCGAGATAGCCCCAAATTACTAATATTCTATAAACTGATGATGGAATTATTCATCTGAACTATTATTTTGCAGCCATTACACATGCATGCACGGTGAAATTTGGAAAAAGTATGAACAATCGTATCCAACGGTCGAATACTTCAGTTATCTCTCTACGGAATTTAACTGTACCCAGCCTGGCAGCTTCCCTGATGTCCATTTTTTCCATAGCTTAAAACACCGTTTTCTGTCGATATTTTCGCCTCTGTCGGCTTATTTAAAATTTGAGAGAGAGAGAGAGAGAATTAAGGTTTAACGTCGCGTTCAGCAATATTTCAGCTGAAAAGCGACGATCAAACAAAATTCTAAGTATTCAAGTTAATAACTCAGTAATCCAATACATTAAAATATACACATATTAAAACTTATACAACAAACCGATTTCTCTCAGATGGTCTTCTTTCTCCCGACTAAAAAGATATTTTAAAGCAGCTGTTCGATAATTAGAATCTCTTGCAATCTTAAAATCTATACAGTCGAAAAAATATGTTTCACTGTGAGATCTTCGTTGCATGGAATACACCTTGGGATTGGTTCTTTTTTCCAGTAAATATTCGTGAGTTAATCGTGTATGATCGATTCTACATCGCCTGATTATGGCTTGATCGAAACGTGTCTGGCTGTTCAGATGAGTATAGACTACAGTTTTTTTTAACTCATGAAGTTTGTTACTATTGACAGCATCATATAAAGATTGTGACCGCTTTCTCACATAAGTAGAGATAGTGGGTCTGAAATCCCTGATTGAAATACGACTGTCCACAGTGCACCTCAAATAGTGTATTTCCACAGATTTCAGCCGCTTGAAAAGTCCACTGAGGATAACTTTAAAAAAATCAAGGAATCATTTCTTGAAATACGGAGATTTTTTTCGCTGAATATAATTCTGGCGGAGGTAGTTTATGAGGTCGAAATTCAATGTCAAAAATAACTGTTGAGGTAAATAATTCAGTGTCGTGAGTCTTTTAGGATGCTGATTGATCATGTTGATGCTCATTCCTGCGAACGTGCTAATATATGCCAGTCATTATACAGGATTCTTAGAGCAACCAACGACTTGGTACTGGCCAATTCTTCATTACACATGCTAAAACGAACCGTCTTGATCCAGATTCTGAGAAAATAAGCTCACAATCCCGATCTGGCAAAATAAAATTGGGATCATGGTCCAATGTAATCGACCGAAAGTCGATCACTGTATATCAAAACTTTGCAGGGAATAATATACTGAAACAATACCTTTTTCGTTTCCACAACACAAGGAATCAATATGTAATTGATCTTGCAGAAAGAACCATGTTGCCTGCATACAATATACTGCTTCAAGGTGGTATACCAGGCAGTGAATTTACTGAAACTGTGCACGGTTTTCTTGGTCGTATCCATTCCGACATCCAATGGGCACGCTTCGTTAGTGTTCGTTTACGGGTCTATAATTGTACTTCCCTTTAACCTATTTGCGCTGAATCCATATAAATCTAAGGACTTACTTTCGATATACGCTTGGGAAATGTTATATTTAGAGAATTTACTCGAACATTACGTTTTAGGAAGTAGAATTGTGGATAAGTAAGTGAGGTGTATTGGGTTAAAAATTTAATTGAATATGTGCTAGAGGGAAGTACCGACCAGGCGAAAACTGTTATTTATATCGAATTACTTTATATAAATAATAATAATAATTTTATTTCAGACTGATAGAGAACAGGTAGAGGAGTGCGGTTAATGTAGAATATGAATCCAGTTGGCTTCTACCTTCGATAGCGACTTTACATCAGACATTTGCAGACAAGTAAGCAGTATATTATCAGAGCTGTACAAGCGACTCGTGAAGCCATAGACCGACTTGCGTATAAGTTCCCCAAACGAGGGAATAAAATTAGGGAATATGAGGGAATTTTTTTTAAAATGATCGAGACTTTTTTGTTTCGTTTAATATGCAACTTGAGCATAAAAGTCTTCAATGGAAGCGATGTCTGTGTTATCTCGATGAAGTAGCCGTATACTACAGCTCGTTCAATGAGGCATATCATGAGGCATTTGTAACCTGTGTATGATGAGATTTCACTGATGGAAGACTTACGAAAGGTTAAACACACAGGTATGCAGGCCACCTCTCCTGACTGATGATGTCCTAAACAGATTTGTGTTTTTTATTGATATATAAACCAGATTATTATTGAACACAATCCCGTATTCAAGTTCATCCAGTATGACTATTTGGATAATATTTTGATAAAACAAGTTATTAGGCTGTATATACTGATCATCCTATACTCACTTAGTCTACAGCAAGAGCGACAAATGTGGCGTCAAAGCAAAGTGCGGGTGAGAAATTTAACAGCTTCTCTGATTTAATTTACTAATTACTGGTATATTTTTGTGCCACTGAGAAAAACAATTTATATGCGAAAGAATCAAATTGGCAGAGTACTCAAATGCTGTATTGCTGCACTGTTGACTGCCGATAAAATAACAACAATGGGTCGATCAACTATTGCCATAAAAAGTTAATACTAAGTAATTCTCGTTAGTCTGTAATATTTTTAATGAGTATTGTATTGAGGATGTATATTTTTATTCTTCATCAGCACTAGTCACATTGTGCTTGATCGACCGCTTTAATGTACAAGATGCATGCCGCCGATTTCAAACGGTTCTGGTATTCAACTCACCAAGCAGTGGACTACATGATGTGAAGGGATGATGACACGTCAAAGCTAACCACGTGACCGGACTAACTGAACTCACGCGGCTGAAGACTTACAAAAATGGCAGCGCTCTGTGCAGTCAAAAATATACGTTTTCAAATGACATTCAATCGGTTAAAAATCTGGAAAATATCTCGATTTTTCCTGTGAATTACAGCGGACTTTTTTCTGGGGTGGCCTTCACCTTTTAATTTATTTCTTGGACTATACCAAGAAGACTTCGTCACATCTTGCTGTTGTATAATTTTGTGGTTTGTACTGTACTGTACTGGCTCTCCTAACACCCATCTCGTGGAGCAATTATTTTGGGCTCCGAAACAGAGGAAAAGTCAGGATTGTGATGTTTACAATTAATAGCTTTTTATACTGAGGACATTTTGAGTATATTTGCATAACCATTCGAGCAGAGATTCGTGGAGAAATTCATCTTGGCGTTCATGGGTATGTCGCAGTAATATTACAAGTTTGTCGTCATTCTTCGAAATGTTTATTTTCTCGCTGTGTTCTCCGGAGAAAGTTACAGGTCAATGAACTGATCAAGGGAATCGTCCCAAACATGTCGTCATGGAATATGATGTTACTGTGACATCTCACAGTAACCATTTGAGACACATTTGCATTTTACAATAAAGCTTAACTCAATACAGCGTGCTGACTTTCAGCTTCCCAACATCAAAGATAACGGATCAGTGTTTGGGGAGGATGAGTATAAGTCAATCTTCCCAGGCATGTAGGGTTATGGTTTCAAACCAAAGATATTGTTCATTCCCTGGACGTCATTTTCCTCAGGTGAAAATGTAACCGTTTCGCCTAAGCTGAACATTAAATATGTACAGATTTTCTTGGGACGTATTTTACAGAAGGTAAAATTTATGGATACTTTAACCTGAAAAACGTTGAATGTTATACAAAAACATAATATCTCTTCTTCTACAATTGTTCTACCTGTTCTCGTATAATGCAAATTTACCTGATTTGGGTAGGTGAAGCACAGAAGACTCCAAGACGTACGTAAAGGCTTTTTCCGAATTCTGTCACCCCTGTCATTCGTTACACAATTTTTGACATGACGGAGAATTTACTTTGTTATATTTAGGGGTCACGTCCAATTAATCGAGGCGCTTTCTCGATGCTTTGGAGATGGATCGAGAAATGTCTCGGCTGAAACCGGGAGGGCAGAGCCGGGACTCCTGGCGACGTCTCCCGGTTTGCTCCCGGTTTTATCTCGATCGAAACGTCCCGGTTATCGAGATGGATAGGCAATTGAGCGGTAATCTCGAAGGGGGTCCCGGTTTCAATGTAGCCGTTATTTGACATATATCTTACCCTCTCAGGGGATTTATAGGGTGTTGTGCGGGTATAATATTTTGGGGGCGCTCGTCGTATATGCATATCGTGGCCAAAATAGAAAGCGGATTTTTTTAAAGATGTTTTCTATGTTATTCAGTTGAACGAAAACTTTCATTCATGTATATATCAATTGTGAATATATAATCGAATGGTCTTCTCTCACATGGACCAATGATTGCATATCTGACTATATAGTATCCGTCGCGGAATAAATGACACATCAACTGGATATGATTTGAGTAATAATGATATCGAAGCATGCCTCATTTATTGTTCTGTAAACTTTATCGGGACCAAACATGGATCGTTTCAATCGACAATTGAAAGCTATGTTAAATGTTTGACAAGTGTATTAACCTCGGTGTTTAATTTGTTATATAAGTTGGAATTATTGGTTGCAAATTCTTTTTTTGTTTGTAATTACTGTCTTGTGATATAGTTCAAGTAATGAGATTATATCAATAAAGTTTATTTCTGACATAATCTTGCCAGGAAGTGGTTAGCAATACTGTCAATCGGAACAAAAGGTGTTGATAAGTCACACCACAGTCGGTCTGTGAAAAACCGTCGGCTTGAAACAACAGCGGAGGGAGAGGAGTTAATTTCTTTGAAACTGAAATCAACACTGTTGACGGTACTTCATAATATACTCACGTTCTATTATTTATTGCTGATTTTATGTGTCTAGGAAATTTAGCAAATAAAGAAAGTAATTACCGGTTAATTCAGAGAGCAATCACGCTTTATTCCAAACGTTTACATACATTTCACTATAAACGATACCGCGTGTTGTTTGTGTGAAAGGCTGATAGGGAATGTTCAAAACCTTAGATCGAACGTTTATGTTTATATTGTCCGGTTTTCAGTGAATTATCAGCCTTTCATGTGGTCTTCATAGCCACTATATTTTTAAATACGGGGGAAATCTCTGACAATAGAGATCTCCTATTCTGATATACTCTCAGTGAAACGTGTAACTTTATTCTAAACTTGCAAAATTTATTTCAATGCGCAATTCTTGGACGTATCTCACAAAGTGATTCAAATTCTAAAAACAGGCTCGAAATAAGTTACACTGAATAATAATGAGTCAGCTTATACAATTTCAATTGTTGATGTTTCATTCTTTCCATTCATGACGTGTAGAGAAACTGCGCTGTCAGAGCAAGCATGCGACTACAGATCTCTAGACGGAATAACAAAATAGTATTCAATCTAATTCATTATAGGTGTTTAAATGCATATGTACACGCAGAGATTAATCTCGCTGCCACAGAGTATATATATATATATATATATATATATATATATATATATATATATATATACGGGACAGAACCGAAAAAAAACAATGACCAGCCAGTGTGATTAGAATAATTTATTTAGCGGCTTTATTGTAGTTAGCGTCGCTGTATTCAGTCCTAGTTGTTTGTCCCATATAGACTCTAGCTTCTATCATGAACTGTTTTAAGTGTTTTTAGTGAACTGTTTTAATCCATTACTGGTAATAAAAAGAACTCGAGTTTGTGACTCAAGACCATTTGCTACTGTAGAAGGCAACATGTAACTTTTGCCGAAACGTCTAGTATCTGTAAATATATAACGTACCAACCATTTGGACAGTGTTGTGAATTTCCTGCTTCGATGTATATATATGTATATATGTATATAACGAGCATACGCCTTCCGAATCATTCAAACTTTCATTTGATGGCATCTCGATTCCATTCTCGAAGTATGTCGAGTTATTTCGAGGAGGATCGAGATGGTCTTGCGCTTCGAGAGAAAACCGGGAGCAAACCGGGACAACAATCGATAGAGATAAACCGGGAACCTTCGAGACGAGATATTTATCGGTTTTACCCGTTTATCGAGAAACCGTCTCGATCGATTGGACGTGATCCCTTAGAACTGATACTAAACTGTCGTACGAAAAGGGGCTGTGTGATCATGTCGTTCAAGATGACCACATGCACAATCACAATAAAGCGTGGCGGGAATACAATTCGTCACAGGGATCAGTTTTAGAAATATTCAGTCAGTATATTTGTCTGAGGGGTCATATGACAATTTGTCAGTACGCCGGCATCGTTTTCCACCACCATTTTATTTTGCGTTTAATTCGCTTATTGACGCGGAAATTCTTTTGTGAACGACGGTGGAATATTGTATATTGGATCTTCAGGCAGATATCTTCAAATGAATCCTCTTGCTTCGCCGTTTGAGCCCATGCGCTTCAAAATCCTCATGTTGCTCATATGAACAGTTACAATCATCGCGTGACTGAGATACATCATTCTCTAGATAACGACTTTACAAGGAATATTTTGGATTAAGAATACTGATCAGCGATACGGATTTGATATTTTTGGAACATCATGATGTCTTGCCGGCATCAATGAAAACTGTTTAGCCTATGTTAATATGATTGTCTTTTTGAATTTTGTGCCAATACTGTTCTATGGAATATGGAATAGGTCTTTGAATTATGGACGCGGATAATCTTTAATGGACGACGGCTGAATTATGAATGAAGGATCAGACGCTTGTAACTTAGGCAATTATTGCATGATCCCAAGCACCAATATTCTCCCTTTGAACATGTGAATATTTAGTATTCTAGCCGCATCGCCTAGGAAAAATTTAATTTCGCCAGTGGCAATAAATCCCAGAGGCACTCTCCTAAATTTGCTGCAGTCACTCCAAAATAAGGTCCCATATACTTCTATGTTTCTCTGTGTGCCTATGTGATCTAGGTTATTGAAGTGTTTCAGTATTCTAATGAACCGAGATTTGAAAAATGAAGCATAATGTCTCGACGTTGTTGAGTGTGTCAGAAAATATGATTCGTAAGTGCTAAAGGCTCCACAAAAAAACCAACAGGGCTGTCGACAGTAGGGGCATCGACTGCAGAAGCAAAATGTCTTTGCCCCCGTCATTCCATTCTCCATTCTTTCGCTACACAGATCAAAGGGAAGCTATGATTTTGGGGGTTTTTGAAGCAGCAATTGGTCGTACGTACAAGACATGCAGCGGGAAAATGAATTTTGCCGAAGGCTGAATAATCCATTTATAATTGTCTTCTTTCAAAAGGAGCCAGTGATGAAATTATCTCGAATGAGTTGACTTTCTAGTTTGTCGCTTCGATTCTCAGATCCTTTTAAAGAAACATGTCCCACGCACAACCGCAATTTGGGGCTATCTTGCTTTCAGTAGAAATGTTGTTGTTGTGCACCGGCAGAATATTTTGGCTGTGTTACCGTGAAGAAAACAAAACTGCTGTATGAGCAGTCAACAACTTTAGCATTCCAGGCACATCGATTGAACCCTTGAATAGTTTGATTCCGTTAGTGGAAATACAGCCCTCAAGCTCTTTCCTAATTTGGCAGAGGTCTTCTGGGGATACTGACCCGTACATATCTACACATACTGTTTTTTTTGTCCATGCCTTATTGATTTAGCAAAAATATATTGCAACTAAATTTGCATCAGATAAATGATGATACACTCGGTAAGGTTGAATAATCCTAATGTTAATACACAGCCGCAAAAAATCAAACGTTTTCCACAAAAGAGCCTGAAATGCGCCAGGATGTAGCCCAAAATGCCTAATTTACAGAAGAGCGTACTCCAGGACTTGATATGGCCGGACGCTGTGTCCATGACTGCGGTGAAAATGGCGGTGACGATTAATATTAAAGAAGGTCAATCTATTGTAATGCATGTCCAATATCTGCCTTCAACAATTAAAATTATTAGCATTCGGTATATCCTTAACGAATGCCAATACAGAGATACCAGTTCGTCGGATGAGGTAACTTCCATCAGACTTACTTTTACTCATGCGAATACACAGATACCAGTCCGTCGGATGAGGTTAAACTTCCATCAAACCTACATTTACTCCATCAGACGTCCACGATGCTCATCCATTAACATCAGATGAGTTATTTGAGCTGATCTGTCATCACAGCTCCCGGGCTAGCGTATCTAATTCCGCTTGAACCGGTGCTAGGGTCCGTGTGGATACTTCATATTCTCTACATGGAGAGCTGCAATAAAAGCGCGGCTGAGATACTAAGAGAGCTTCTTGAAATTAGGAACTGAGTTCCCTTGTAGGGATGGCATATGCCGGTTATTCAAATGAGATACACCATGTCCAGTTTGGTGTTCTGATCTGGATGGAGTAGAGTTCCATTTGGAATGGCATAGGCCATTCCCCTCATGCCACTGCATGGTACGACATAAGCCATCCTTTGTCTGCCGAGTTCCAAACTGATTGGCATGGAGTTCCTAGGAATTCCAACACGGCACACCATGCCACTCTGTTTGGAATGCGAATGTTGTGGATTAAGAATACTGATCAGCGATGCGGATTTGATATTTTTGGAGCATCGTGGTGTCTTGCCGGCATCATTGAAAACTGTTGGCCGCTTCTCTCTTGCAGGAAACAAGCCTATGTTTTTGTATACTATGATTGTCTTTTTGAATTTGGTGCTAATACTGTTATATGGAATATGGAATAGGTCTTTGGATTATGGACGCGGATATTCTCTAATGGACGACGGCTGGATTATGAATGACGGACTAGACGCTTGTAATTATGCCAGTTCCGAGTATGCTCCAATTTCAAGAAGCTCCCTAAGGCTACGTCCGATAATCCACCGTATTCTCTGGTCTGAATGTTAGGTGCCGAGGAATGCTTTCCTGTAGAGTCATATGGTTGGTTTTTAGTCACCAAACGTCGTCAATTTTTTCCACCTTTTGCGCTCCAATTTCCAATCAGTGCACGATGAACGCACACTATCGGCATATACAAACTATCTTATGTCATCCGTTCATGAGTCAACTTGTTGCGGGTTTTATAAAGTAGAATGTGCATTACTCAGTGCATTTCTTTATGGTCAATTTAGCAAATTGATTAAACTCAATGCCATGGCTACTAGTTTTGGCGAATATGTAATGATGTGGAAATTAATTTGTCAGCAATGCCTAGATACATATATGATGTTTCATGTGGACAATAATGCACTGGCTAGTCGGCATTTCCTTGAAACTTAAAGATAGCTCCGGGCGGCCTGAGGTCACAAACTACCATTACATAACACGTGTATATAAAACAACTTGCTAAATGCGCATTTATTGTATGTTTTAGCACAGTTGTTTGAAATGAACATGTGGCAAGTGCAGATGTTCGTTTGGGAAATGTTATTTCACAAGCCAGGCGAGGAAAGGGACGTCTGCTTTCATACAAGTCACAATGGAACAAGACAAACAAATAAATTACAAGATGGAATTTCTTTCTCAATTTTAACTGTTTATCCATCATGGAATTAATTAACAAAGCGACACAAATAGACCTATATCGACGTGTGTCCCACAAAGCCCGACTCAGCTGACAGAATCACTCCCCATTTGAGAGACTACATAAACTCGTCCACTGATATTGGCTCGATGTCAACCGAGACGAAAGCCAACCGTTCGTAAAATAACCATTGAGCACGCCTATGAAAACATTATTTCTTAATTTGTATTGATGGGTCAAAATTTCTAATCAGATCTTGACTTCTGATGAAGTGATATACTTTATAATGTTGGTATAATATTTGAGTGTCAAAATATCTGAACAGCCGTTCCGAAATCATGATATAAGAACAAAATCTACGCCGGTTTGATTGTCCTGTCACTCAAATTCGCTGTGATCGACGGAATGACATTATTTCCGCCCACTTTTTCATGCTAATTATTCATATGTTTAAGCGGAAAAGCCAGGCTGCCTGATTTTCCAAGTCGCTTGTCGACGCGAATTTTAGGACATATATTTTTCTAAAGATGTGCTCAGCCAGGCTAAATGTGTTTCGTCAAATATGCAGTTCAATGGGTATTTTTTGTAGAGGTATTGTTTTAGCATAACTTAAGTCTGCTGAAAATGTCGGATACAAGGCTGTGTTTTTTATTCGAAATGCCAAAACAACTGAAGAGATGTTACCCTGTTGTAGTCAATATATTTATGTTGCCAGGTAGCCTTGGAGCGGTACATCAATCCAAGATGGTCATTCTGTGACGTCTCAGTGAAGTCATATTCTGAACAAAAATACATGTCTGCCGATTGTTAGATATTCACATATTTTATTTATTCAATTTTCCAGGCATGATTTATGACAAATTATGAAATACATGTGAATATAATATAATATAATATAATATAATATAATATAATATAATATAATATAATATAATATAATATAATATAATATAATATAATGTTTGGCGCGTTTAGGGAGAAAAAGGCAATCGAATTTACAGTTGAAGCACAATAGCAGACATTTTAGATTTACCCACAATCTTCTTCTTGGGGGTCTCGTGATTAGGTTCAGAAGAACTTCAATTAAGAACGAATCATGGGTGAAACGTTAAGTTTCCCAGAAATTAGCTCAAGAAATTAGCTCTAGCTCTCTCTACCACGACGGACAATTTTTCATGGATGTGGCTCGGATATATTCACGTCTCCCATCCTACTCGGGAGTGCAACAGAAAACTCCAGCTACTCAGAAATATGTTTCTGTTTAACGTTTGTGCTATTTGTGTACTTTTCTGTGGACATGGTGGAGCAGAATTATCATGCATTACGAAATGAATATTTCTCCAGCCCACTTTGGTCTAGAAATATGTCCTCTCTGTCAACTATTTGTTTGTATTTGCTGTTGGTGGTGCCACCTGTCGGGGGTCGCAAATGAGATATTATGGCACGTAACATATGTATCAAATTCGGTATTTCAAAATATTTGTACATAATTCAGTTTTCAGCTCCATTGCATCATTGAGTCATATTTTTAAAAATCTGTGAGTGTAGTCCTGGCACTACAGGAGAATGGATATAAAGTAACCATAATTGTCAAACTTGTTTATCCATTCCATCTTACTTCCAGTCCTTTTAATTAATTTCTTCCAATAATAATATATTACATCTTGGGTGTGGATGCCACTGATGATACCAAGATGATCTCCCGCTATCTATCGCGGTTGAAACAATCCTGGTTTTTGCGAAGCTATTTCACAAGTCACCAGGCCTATCTGTTGTAACCTGGGTTCCATGTCATTCAAGATGTCCACATGCACACAAATAATAAAAGAATCAAAGCGTGACTAGGATATAAATCATCACAGGAATCATTTTTAGTTCTTGTGATGTTTTTAGAAATATGCAGTCCGTATATTTTCGTCTGTGGGTTCATATGACTTTTTGTCAGTACTCCGGTATTGTTTTCCACCACCATTATATGTGGCGTTGAAATAGAAGGCCGATGTTGCCTTTTGTTACTGGCTTGATCAGATAATCTTTATTTGTTCAAAGCACCCCTTGAATAAAGAGTATTTGTCCCCTGTCTTCAAATCCGATGTGCTCCTTTGAGATTTTCTATATACCGTACGAAAATCAACCTAACCACCACCAAATGTAATTTAGCCCATCACTCAGTCATATGCCTTACATATCGCACTTCGGAAATAATCTGGATTTTGTAGCTGTTGAGAACATATCATGTACGGATTTTGATATACTGCATGTAGAATGGCAATACAGATATTCTGTCTTAAGTTTTGTGTGTAAAAGAGCATGCAGGACATACATATAGTATATATACCTGTTTTATCCATCTGTCATGTATAACGGAGCATTTACCGTGTGCTCTGTGGACCTGGTCTTCAGAATGAATGTAACTGATGCCTATGGTTATACTGGATGAACATACCCTGTAATTGTTTTGAATACATTCTTCTACTCTCAAATAATGAGATTGAAATTGCAATCTTCCCAAGCAATAGCGAGCATTTTTAGTCTGAATTTGGATCTACTTTGTATGCAAACATCAATCAAAAAGATTGGAAAGTCAAAGCCAGAGAAAGCAATTTCATATCAGATAGATGGACGTTCAAATATTAGTCAGTTAGGGACAAAATTCAATCTATCAGATTGGATTTTCAGTCTAAAGATCTGTATGTAGTTTTTCATGCATATTCCATGCGGCATCGAAATTTTCATCGACACAACTCTTGGCCAGTTTTATCTTAGAATAAACTAGCTTGGGTCCACATGCATTTTTGTTTGGACGGACACTGGACACGGATGAATGCACGCCCACACACCAAAACCTAATCAAATGAGGGGGCTATCCCACTGAAGCTTCTATCCAAGTTTGAGGGAATTCCGTTCAGTAGTTCTCAAGATATCTTGCAGACAAGGCCTTATATACATGTACCAGTAGATGGACGGACACCCGACACGGATGAATGCACACACACACCAAAACCTAATCAAATGGGAGGGGGGCTATCCCAATGAAGTTTCCATCCAAGTTTGGTGAAATTCCATCCAGTAGTTCCGCTCGGTTTCCGCTTGGCGTGCTCCATGGTTTCCGCCCAGTTTCTGTCCAGTTTACAATTTGGAAACTTAGTCGGAAACTAGTCGGACACGGTCTGTTTCCAACCTGTTTCCGCTTATTTTCCGCACAGCTCCATTTGGATATTTCATATTTCCAGCCCGTTTCCGCGCTGTTTCCAATGCGGAAACCAGTGTTACAGTTTCCAACCGGTTTCAATCCTGTTTCCGGCCCAGATTCCGCATAATTTCCGCTGCGGAATCTTGGCGGAAACAGCTTGGAAACTAACACGTCCACTATTCCGCACCTCCGGAATCCTGGGTTCCGCTCAGTTTCCGCTTGGGGTGCTCCATGGTTTCCGTCCAGTTTCTGTCCAGTTTACAATTTGGAAACTTAGTCGGAAACTAGGCGGAAACTGGTTGGAAACCTTTTAAGCACGGTCTGTTTCCAACCTGTTTCCGCTCAGTTTCTGCTTGGCATGCTCCATGGTTTCCGTGCAGTTTCCATCTTGTATCTGTCCAGTTTACAATTTGGAAACTTAGTCGGAAACTAGGCGGAAACTGGTTGGAAACCTTTTAAGCACGGTCTGTTTCCAACCTGTTTCCGCTTATTTTCCGCACAGCTCTATTTGGATATTTCATATTTCCAGCCTGTTTCCGCACTGTTTCCAGTGCGGAAACCAGCAGAGTGTTACAGTTTCCAACCGGTTTCAATCCTGTTTCCGGCCCAGATTCCGCATAATTTCCGCTGCGAAATCTTGGCGGAAACAGCTTGGAAACTGTAACACGTCCACTATTCCGCACCTCCGGAATCCTGGGTTCCGTTCAGTTTCCGCTTGGCATGCTCCATGGTTTCCGCCCAGTTTCTGTCTTGTTTCTGTCCAGTTTACAATTTGGAAACTTAGTCGGAAAGTAGGCGGAAACTGGTTGGAAACCTTTTAAGGACGGTCTGTTTCCAACCTGTTTCCGCTTATTTTCCGTACAGCTGTATTTGGATTTTTCATATTTCCAGCCAGTTTCCGCGCTGTTTCCAGTGCGGAAACCAGCAGAGTGTTACAGTTTCCAACCGGTTTCAATCCTGTTTCCGACCCAGATTCCGCATAATTTCCGCTGCGGAATCTTGGCGGAAACAGCTTGGAAAGTGTAACACGTTCACTATTCCGCACCTCCGGAATCCTGGGTTCCGCTCAATTTCCGCTTGGGGTGCTCCATGGTTTCCGTGCAGTTTCCATCTTGTATCTGTCCAGTTTACAATTTGGAAACTATGCGGAAACTGAGCGGAAACTGGATGGAATCCGGTTGTTTCCACCCAGTTTCCGCCCTGTTTCCGAATTCGGAAACTGGCACATTTCACCCAGTGAGAATATACTATTAATGGTTCATATTCCTCTTAAACACACACAAGTGGAAGGAATCGAGAGATGAATGAGTCAGTGATACATGAGGCAGGTAGTAAGTTCCCACGTGTTCATTTTGTGCTCATTTCCTCACACTATAATTCGATGCTAATACCTACAATGGACTGTCTACCAACACCTAAAAACACCTCTCGCCGCAAAAATGTTTAAAATTTTTGTTAACTTGAAATAGTAATAACCCTACGTTTGGTGACAATATAGTACGATATTTCTCCTTCAAAATATGACTGGACACCAGTAACCATACCTGTCATCGATATGCTGAAAATCGTTCATTTTCGGCTGTGGTCACTGTCGTCTGGTCAGACACACGCCCACGCTTGATAACGAAAGCACTGGAAAACCTACCATTGACTGTAATTTGACACGTGACCGGCGGTTTTCACCTATAATCATACTTGTTGATTCAGTAGGGTGAAGAAGAGCTGTACACCATCTAGAAATCCTGTTCTGCTTAACATGGCAATTCCCATTTGCCGTGCTTAACCTGGGAAATCCCATTTGCTGTGCGGAGCCAGGTTATTCAAATGCACTCTGCTGAGAGCGGCAGGAAGCCATACCGCGACAGTTGAGCTGAACTTCTAAGGATAACTTCGTTGAGCAAAAGTCATAAACAGTGAATAATCATAGAAGTTAGTTCTAGTAAGTAAGGAAAATAAACAGTTTTGGCACGTAAAGCGGTTATAGCAGAATTTAAGCCAGCACAACCAAATCTGCACAGGCAACCGATATGGCACAGGCCGTATAAGTGTTGGGTTTCTCGAGTCTGCGACAAGTTCAACCGTTTCTGCACAGCAACATTGTATCCATAACCATTTCGGCACACAGCGTATTTGTATTGTACTCTGTGCAAGTTCTGCACACAGCGAACTGGGATCTCGTGTAGATCCATATCATTGGAAATACAACCATAACAACTAGTTCAGAGATGTCAGATTTATTTTCAACATGGTGCAAACATATATGCAAGGAATAGCATAGACAATATATGAAACTGGTATACAACAGAAAATGTATATAGGTGAATAAACAGTTATAATGTTATTTGCTGAACTTGAAACCGTTGTTGATGTTCATCATTGGTATTGGACTATAGTCTATTGCAAAAGTTACTGCAACTGGATTATTCAATTTCGCACAAGGGACCATATAATTTATTATGGTGACTGGATGAAATACCACTACAATAGATGTTGAAACCTGACCACAGCAGTATCAGCAGCGAATGGAGCAAGTGTTATGATTGAATGTATAAGTACTTCGTGACACGACGAAAACGTACCCCCTTGGTAGCGGCACCCCCGAAGAGAGATTGGTTATAATTGTGTTCAAGTCTATTGAAGCAGAGGTTCAATAAGGTTTCACACTGAAGAAACAAGGTTGTACAGATTAGAAACCAGTGTAGGACAGTTCTCGCTCGAGTCTCGCATAAGAACCGAGACATCATACAGGTCGTATCACCCTTAGTGGTACTGGTGGTTGCATACGCAGACATTGAAAAATAAGTTTCCATACTAACTCATTTAGTATAGGAAAATTCCGCTACAGTATACATAAACATAGGCTTGTTTCCTGCAAGAGAGAAGCGGTCAACAGTTTTCAATGATGCCGGCAAGATATCATGATGTTCCAAAAATATCAAATCCGTATCGCTGATCAGTATTCTTAATCCATAATATTCGTTGTAAAGTCGTCATCTAAAGAATGATGTATCTCAGTCACGCTTTGTTTGTGACTGTTCATATGAGTACCATGAGGATCTTGAAGTACATGGGTTCATACGGCCCCTAGCCCCGGGTTAAGCGGAATTAGACACAAGTTACGAAACGTAACGCCATAGATCTTGCACGCAACGCTCGTATTTTGCTATCAGCATGCGATATGTATCGCCAAATTTGAGAAACTTTGAGTGGAGGCGCTTGGTGGTGTAGCCCTGTTTTATAAGTTTCTGCAACAATGTTTTGTGACGTTGATTAAAATTGTCACATTTAACACAGGATCTAGCAAATGCTACTAGGCGTGATATGTATACGTCATATGCAGGTCCCACTGGAATATTACTGTCCAGAAAGGGATAGTTTACGATGTCGAAATAACCCATCTCAACTGATTGAATTGACAGACAATGCCGTTAATTGTCTCGACTTTCGATTGTCTTGAATCGGGGCTGCTTTAGTTAGCGCTAAATAAGCTGAATAATTTTCCAGATTTAAATAAATTCCTAAGCAATAACATGCAATGTACCGTATTGTGCCAAAATTAAACGCAAGATACAGAACCCGAGAAAAAAATTGCCGGCGTACTAACAAGAAGTCATATGACCCCACAGGACAGTATACTGACAGCATAAAGTCTTTTTTTCTAGAAGCTAAATCATTTCTGACACATTCAAGTCCTCACCTGGTCAAGGGACATAATTTTGTAAATAAAAAAAAGCAACAAAAAAACAAGTATAGATCCACACTGGCGCAGACCAGAAAGTGTTATGACCTTTGATGATATTTGTGGAGCATGCTGCAGGACTTCATGAATCTGATATTATCCACACAATCCCATTCTACATGATATTTTTGCCATAGCTCCGATAAACTAGATCCCTTCATTTATGTGGTCTAGATCCAGGAGCTATTGGGGGCTGCAGGTTTTGTAAAAGTTAGATCCAATTATTCTGAGAGAAGGAATGAAGTCCGGCATGGTTGTTTTAAGTTAAAACTGAGCATCCTTGAAAATGTCTGACCGATTGACACATGTATCACTCTGCCGGTCCATCATTACATGTGTAATGTTTATTTCCTGAGGAATCAGCTGATATCCAATGTGGGGGGGGGTCAAGATACATCAAGATACAGTTACGGGCAGCGGCACATGTCTGCAGAAGTTTTTCAATGCTCTCCAGGTAAATGCCATGACTGGAATATGAAATTAATTCAAAAGTAAACATGCCATATATGACATTGTACATGTATAAGCTTATACATGTGACATGTTGCTGTGAATCACACATTTTTTGGCTTGTGAACTACATGATACTGTTATGGGCAGCAGCACATGTTTGCAGAAGTTTACTGATGGTTTTCCAGTCCGAAACAGGCAGGGAAATATGAATTTGACCCAAAAATCAACCGGACTATTACACAAAAATACTACAATATAGTACATGTTGTTTGTGTTGAAGTTTCGCACAATTTGGATTTCACGGATTACGTGACAGGTTTATCATGTACGACACATGTTGGCGGAACTTTATTGATTGTTTTCCAGTCGGAAACAGGCAGGAAAATATGAATTCGCAGAAAAAAAGCAAACCTGCATTTTACATGATAAAGACATAAATTTGGTACATGTGCTGCGCGTTGACAAATCGCACAATTTTGATTTGGCAGACTACGTGAAAGTCTTATGGGCTACGGGACATGTTGTTAGAAGTTTTCCAATGCATTCCCAGTCCCAAGCAAGGAAGGAAATATGAATTTGACCCAAAAATCAACATGACTATTACACAAAAATGCTACAATATTGTACATGTTGTTTGCGTTGAATTTTCGCACAATTTGGATTTCAAGGACTACGTGACAGGTTTATCATCTACGCCACATGTTATCAAAACTTTGCTAATGGTTTATTAATCTGAAACAGGCATGGAAATATGAATTTGCAGAAAAAAGCAAACCTGCATTTTACACAATAAATACATGAATTTGGTACATGTGCTGCGCGTTGATAAATCGCACAATTTTGATTTGGCAGACCACGTAAAAGTCTTATGGGCCACGGGACATGCTGGTGGAAGTTTTTCAATGCATTTCCAGTCTCAATCAAGCATGGAAATATAAATTTGACCCAAAAGTAAACATGAATTTTGAATAAAAACAAAGAAAAATAGCACATGTTGTTTGCATTGAAGTTTCATACAATTTGGGTTTCACAGACTATGAGACAGGTTTGCCATCTACGTTATATATCAGTGGAAGATTACGGATACTTTTTCCGGGCCCAAACATGCAGCAAAATAAAAAATAAACGAAAAATAAAACATGCATTTTACACAACATTACAAGTATATGGACCACGCTCCCTTTGTTCGGTTATTGATTTAACGACTAATTGGCTATAGTTCGATGGCTCGAGACTGATCTGCGTTAGAACATATGTCATAGAACATGCTCGCATAGATCTGGAGTAATGAAACACTCTTGGAAACAAGAAATGACTCAAAATACAAACCCGGAAATGGAAAACAACCCCCCCCATGTAATGTTTGTACAGGTGGATTTTTTCGTCTTTTGATCACGGAT
>JAVTVY010007392.1:32500-45750 GCA_036873755.1 Hanleya hanleyi | reverse complement strand
TGGACCCTTCTTCCCACGCCTGGGCCGCTACCAAGATCCTACGCGAGGCTTCACCCTAGACCCCGATCTGTGGACGGCCTTCGAGAAAGTGGTGCCTATCGTGGACCAGCTGTTTACACCGGACGAGCGGTCATCAGACGAGTTGGAGTGGGCTCGTGCCCTTAGAGAAGCGGCGGCAGAACCCAGTGAACAAATGTCTATCCATGAACCAGACGACTATGCCATTGATTACCCGGCTAGACTCAGTCAGCCCAGTGACATGACCACCCGATCCTTTGATCTCACGGGATTCTCCCTATAAATACGAGAGACAGTCAAATCTGGTACCATTTACGTACTGACCTTGACGGAGCATATAATACTGACACGTTTATGCGGATACGGTCGATATTATGGAGGAGGTGTGAGACAGCTGTGATGCGGACCCAACACAACCGTGCCCGGCTCATATTCGTCTGTCCCGGGAGGGCTGGACCAAATTCAAACGGGTGTTGTCTGGTGAACTGGACGGCGACCTCATTCACTTGTGTCACGATGTGTACATCCGACGCGGCCCTTTCGCAATGACCGTGACCCGACGCAATGAAGCCCAAGTCCGGCGTGTCTTGTATCCCAGGCAATCGCAGCGAACGACGAAGGCGGTGTACAAGGTCGGGAACCCTGTACGGATCAGTAAAGTCAAAGGTCAATTTGAAAAAAGTTACTTGCCCAAGTGGAGCGATGAGCACTTCCTGATTAAACGGCGCCTACCCCAACAGCAGCGAGTCTATGAACTGGAAGATCTTCAAGGGGAACCGTTGCTAGGGACGTTTTACGAGATGGAATTACAGCCAGTCGTAAAAACACAGCAAGACTACTACACGGTGGAGCAGATTTTGAAAACGGAACGTCGACGTGGCAAACTGTTTCATTTCGTCAAATGGTAAGGCTTGCCCAGTTCCTTCAATTCCTGGGTCGCTGCCAACCAGGTGAAACGACTATAAAGCCAGACACCACTACCGTCATCCTTCATTCCACGTTCGACCACGGTGCTATGGACAAGCAGCAGCTGCCTGTGAACACAGCGTCTCCCAAAACGCGCAAAGCGCAAGTGGGTTTTGTGGTGATATTGCTAACTCTGCTGAGTGTGTTGTACGGAGGTGTGTTTTACGACGTAGCCTATGTCAGCACGTTACTTAACCAACTGAGAACACCAGCCACCAGTGAAACCGGTCTACAGATAGCACCAGTCAACCCCGTATCGAGCCCAGTCACCACCACACCCCGTGTACAAGCCACGTCGAGTTCCACACCAAGCTCCACACCTACACCAAGAACACCCACTACGTCTGAAAACCCACCGGATTTCATCCCTCACAGTGAACAGACAACGACGACCGACGTTATACCCACCACCATCATCACTCACAGTGAACAGACAACGACGACCGACGTTGTACCCACCACCACCACTCCAGTGCACTCGTACGAAATTTACAAGAGCGGGTTACAACGACAGCGCATACAGCTCGAACCATGGACCCTCGGTGGCAGCATCCCTTCACTTGCGTCATCGCAGGACTGACGGGCTCCAGCAAAACGCACTTCGTCAGGAAGCTCCTTCAACACGCCGACAGCATGATCACCCCACCCATTGCCCGAGTCGTGTGGTGTTACGGAGAATGACAGGAAGCGTATGCAACAATGCCCCACATCACGTTCGTGGAAGGCCTACCCAACCTGGCCGATTTGGAACCCGACACCTTGGTGGTTCTGGATGATCTCATGGCGGAGACGGATTCGCGGGTCATCCAACTCTTTACCAAAGGCAGCCACCATCGACGGCTCAGCATCATCTACATCGTGCAGAATCTGTTCAGTAAAAACAAAGAACATAGGAACATCAGCTTAAATGCCCACTACCTGGTGGTCTTCAAAAACCCGAGAGATACCACTCAACTGCTGCACCCGGCGAGACAGATGTATCCCGGCCGCACACCGTTTGCGTTGGAAGCCTTCGAAGATGCGACAACCCCTCAGCACGGGTATATGCTCTTCGACCTCAAGCAAGCCACCCCCGATCACCTTCGACTACGGACCGGCATCTTTCCCGGAGAGACCCACCACGTGTACATGCAAAAATAATGTAAACACACCCACAATGGCTCCCCCAGCTGGAGTGTGTGTGTTTGATGATGGGGATAATAAAAAGAATTAATACCACAGCATGGTTGACTTTGTCTCTGTTCTCTGAGGTAGATAAAAAGGGCAGAGTTGTGGGTTCTAGCATTAGTTGTACATGATGTTTGCGCGAGTACGGAAGCACGCCCCGACGCTCCGTGTATTGAAGACGGCCCCACCCGAGTTGGTCCGAACCATTGCACGCGGTGCGGACCCTGACCTTGTACGCTGTCTGTGCGAGATCGGGTACAACCTGTTAAAAGGCAACGTTCCACTGACTCCGGCTCAGAAGACCAAGTTGGCCAAGCATAAGACAGGTCTCCGAACCCTAGTCCACAAGCGGGTCCCTCAAACACAAAAGAAAAAGGTGTTACAGAAAAGGCGGCTTTCTCGGGGCCATCTTAGCACCGTTGGCCGCTTCCGTGTTGGGTCCAGTATTGGGTGGACTCTTCGGCCGAGAATGAACCACACGAAAAAAATGGTCCTCGTAGAACCACGGTTCTTTCAAAACCTCCAATCGCCCTACCCTGTCCCACCTACGGTGAAGACCATAAACACCCTCGATGGAGAGATGCAACAGATCTTACAGAGACCGGGGTTAAGCGACAGTCAGAAAGTACAACGATACAATGAGACGCTTCAACGGTACATGACGTTCATGGACCAATACAAAACCCTCTCTACCCCACCACCACCACCACCACCACTTGACACACCGCCGCCCTCAGCACCGCTCAAACAGCCGCCATTACCACGGGTAGCACCCACAGCCCCACAGTGGGTGGAAGACGAAGTGCTGAAGAGTGTACCTGCATCGTTCAAGAAACAAGCTGGCCTGGTATTGCAACGGATGAAACAGAATCCTAACATGACTTGGAATGATAAAGGCGAACTACTGGTACAGAATCAGGTGGTTCCCGGCACCCACATGACGGATTTAGTGAATGACCTGATGCGTAAACGCAGGTCGCACACGGATCCCCGAGGATGGGAGATCTTCGCTCAAGGCTTGAAAGACATGCATGTACCACAGGAATTGGTCGGGAACCCCCACCGCTGGGCCTTTATGCAGCGAACCCAGCAAATGCCGAGTGGCCCACTACCTTCTTGGGAATCCGAATGGGAAACGGAGTCACCCCCAAAACACCACCACAACAAGGGGCACCTTCTTTTCAGACCTTTAAAAAACCATCCTTGATCAGGACACCCTACATCTCCAGAGCCGTGACACGTGAACGCGACGAACACGACGCCGGACACAACCGCCCAAGGCCTGGAACACCTATTAAAACCAACAGCAGCAGCAGGACAGCTCAGTCGCCATGTTTTACCTCACCCTACCCAGTAACAGTTCGCTGGATGTGTTTCCTGACAACACATTGGCCAAGTACGTGACCCAGTTACCGCAACCGTTGCATTTGCCTGGGCGCTGGGAATGTGGCCTCGTGGATATCCAATACCCTTACTCGTGGTACAACGTGTGAGCCAATGAAGTGTGGTACGAGGTACCCAAGAAGGAAAAGACACCCGACCCGAAGGCCAATACGATACTCCCAAGGAGTTCATGGGTGAGCTGTCAAGACTGTTGCATTATAAGGCTCTACGGGAGGTCACGAAAACTTCAAGACCCATCAAAGCCTATCCCTTCAAGAATCACGTGGACTTCAATTACAACGCACACAACGACAAAGCACAGCTTATCGTCATCGCCAACGCGAGTGTCGTACTGAGTCCTATCCTACAGCAAATGCTGGGTTTCGATCTACAGACGTTCGCTGGTCCCACCGCCCACAAGGCGAGATCCCGATGGATATGAAGTCGGGTATGTACGGACTCTACGTCTACTCGGACGTGGTGGACAACCACATCGTGGGCGATATCAACACACCTCTGTTACGGGTGGTGCCCGTTAAAAAGACGTATGGAGATCAAGTCACCCACAGTTTACCTTACATGTTCTACCTACCCGTACGACAAACCGACATCAACACGATCACGGTGGATATAAGAGATGACACGGGACGACCGGTGGCATTCGAACGCGGGAAAGTGGTGCTGACACTTCACGTGCTCCCCACTTTGTATAATGAAGGTAGGTGCCTTACGAGTGCGATGCACGCAGCTATATGGACTATTATGCCCAACAGGCCGGCGGTGGCCTTCCGGTATTTAGTGGTGCACACATGCAACGAGGACATGGACTGGGGAACATACTCGGGAGCATCGTCAAAACGTTCCTGCCGTTGGTGACGCGTGGGGTGAAAGCAATCGGCACACAAGCGGTACGCAGTGGACTGCAAGTCGCCGGTGATGTCTTGGGGGGGTACGACACCCAAAGAAGCCTTGAAACGGCGGGCCAAAGAAGCAGGAGGCGTCTTGGTGGCCAAAGCACAACGCACCGTAGGGAATAAAAGACCTGCACCACCGAGACCACGCACCAGTCGACTACCGACCCAGCGGCGACGCACATCGAAGACCCAGGATATCTTTTCTTAAAACATGTCCTTGATCCACGCAGAGTCCTGTCCCTCCACCAACAGTGAATTTGATTTGTGGACCGTCCCGCCCACACAGACCAGTGCCGAACAAGGATTATGGGTGGAGCATCTCCCGCTCTCCAGCATCAACGAAACAGGGCCCATCGAGTTCACCATCAGGAATGCGAATACGACCTATGTGGATTTAGCCCATACATACTTGTATGTGAAAGCCAAGATCGTCAATGGAGATGGCTCCAGAATCGTGGACCAAGCAACGGTGGGCCCGACGAATCTCTGGCTGCACTCGATGTTTCAACAGGTGGATATATTTCTCAGCGACAAACTCATCAGTGACTCGACCAACACGTACCCCTATCGAGCCTACATCGAGACGCTGTTGTCGCATGAGCGAGAGGCTAAAAAATCTCAACTGACAGCCGCTTTATTCTACCAGGACAAAGCCCAGCACATGGGCGTAGAGAACGACAATGTGGGATATAACAAACGGAAGGCTTTGACCGCGAACGGCGTCTCGGTGGATATCATGGGTCGACTGCACGCAGACATGTTCATGCAAGACCGGTACCTCTTGAACAAAATCCCCATCAAAATCCAACTGATACGGGCGCCTCCGATCTTCGCCTTGATGGCCACTAACGTAGATGGGTATGCAGCTGACTATAAGATTGTCATCCAAGACGCAGTCCTGTATGTCCGAAAAGTGTACCCTACCCGACGTGTGCAAACCAAAGTGTTCTCTGTGTCTGCTGGAAATATGAGCGCCAACAAAGAAAACCTGTTCCTGGGGGAACTACCCAAGCGATTGATCCTGCCCTGCGTGGAAAATACCAGTTTCAGCGGAGCCTACCCAGAGAATCCGTTTGACTTTCAACATTTCGGCATCAATTTTTGTGGCCCTGCATGTGGATGGACAACAGGTGCCAGCCACGGCCTTAACACCGAACTTTGGGCGCGCGAATTTCATTCGAGCCTATCAGAGCCTGTTTACAGCCACCGATCAAATCAACCAGGACGAAGGGAATTTCATCAGTCGGGAGGACTACGGGAACGGATACACGTTGTTCTGTTTCGATCTGACCCCCACCTTAGAGAACGACCATCAGCTGGCCCTGGCCAAGCAAGGCAATTTACGGTTGGAAATCCACTTTGCACGAGCCCTCCGGACCACCGTCAATGTGATCTGCTACGCCGAGTTTGACAACATCATTCAAGTGGACAAAGCGCGCAACGTCCTGTGTGACTTCTCCACCTAACATGGATACAGACCAGATAACCACCGTGCTGGAGAATGACCCAGAGACACGTATGGTGTTTCAAGGGGTGTTCGCCCGAGATGTGTTCCCATTAGACCGTATGTATCCTGCTGCTTACGTTCTCAACACGGACCCGATGGATCGGCCCGGTGAACATTGGGTGGGCGTGCACTTGACAGAACAGCAGGGCGAATACTTTGACCCGTACGGCCTGCCACCCCTCCATCCCGATTTAACAGACTTCATGGATCAAGGCATAGAGACGTGGTGTTGGAACAGTCAAACGTTGCAAAACCTGGCCAGTAGCGTGTGCGGACAATATTGCTTGTTTTACCTGTACCATCGATGCCGGGGAAGACCCTTATCTACCATCGTACAGATGTTTGACGAGTACTCCAAGGCCGAGGACCGCGATGTACTCGTATATGACTGGGCCGCCCATCATTTCAATGTACAAGCCCCGTTCTGGGCTTAAGTTCTTTCAATGTACACAAGCCCGCTGTTCTGGGCTTAAGTTTACAAGCCCCCTTTTCTGGGCTTCAGTTCTTTCAATGTACAAGCCCCCCTGTTCTGGGCTTCACTTTTCACGTGGGTGTTCTCATGTTGTTGTTGTTACTGAATAAAAAACCAAATGAGATCTCACCAAAAAACCCTGTCTTGTGTGTTTTCTATATGAGCATAATGCATGAAACTGGCTTTGAACACCGTATTAGCCATTCAGTGGCCTAGAATGGAGCCACAGGTAACCCATCCATGTCCAGAAAACATTACCCGGGTGTACAAGAACCCGGATGTAGGCGCGGACGTAGGCGAAAGCATCCCAGTACCCGGATGTAGGCGCAGACATGAGCGAAATTCTAGTACCTGTACATTGGTTCTATTATCGATCGCTCATTGGCTCTTTTTCTCGACCGCTGGTTGGTCCAAATGGAACTGCCCATCCTTCCCAGGTTAATTTACAATCCCCTTTTGGGGTTCAAGCTCTGTATATCGATGCCGCAACATTGTCTCCGAACCTTGCCGAAAGGGAGACCTTGGACCTTTTGACCTGGATGTGACCTTTCACCTTTTGACCCGACATTCATCCGCGCACTGCCGGTGATGACGCGCTCGCGCGCGTGCGGCCGGAGAATCCGCGCGCGCGCTGCGGCCGGGGCGGGCCGGGCCGGGCCGGGTAAAACCCCGGAGGTTGAACATCCGGACGTCTAAGAGAAAATTGGAACTCTTCTGGGTTTGGAGGTGAAACCCGGAAGTGACGTCACAACCCACGTGACCTGCGCAGCAGAATGGAAACGACACCCTAGTCTAGCCCCCTCACATAGGCTTCACATGGATACCTCACTCGATCCCATCGGCCCACTAGTGGCCCACCTAGACCCCAAAACGTCTATTTCCATACCTTTGTCCACTGCGCATGCGCAGAGTGACGATATTTCAACCCCGCACTCACCCCATCAGATGCCCCCTCACATAGGCTTCACATTGATACCTCACTCGATCCAATCGGCCCACTAGTGGCTCCCTAGATCCCAAAACGTCTATTTCCATACACTTTGTCTATTGCGCATGCGCAGAATGACGATATTCCTACCCCACATCCATCCCATCGGTTGCCCCCTCACATAGGCTTCACATTGATACCTCACTCGACCCCATCGGACCATTAGTGGCCCACCTAGATCCCAAAACGTCCACCCCGTATGAACCTATACACCCATAGCCATGCAGTATAGGCCTACAAAAATTTCACCGTTTCGCTCCGGGACCCTTCCCATCGTGTTCTAAATGACGAGACGTGAAAAACAAATCCAAGCAACCCTTATCACACTGAACGTGTGTGAATTTCGCAGGTTGGACATATACCTCCCATGGCCAGCCTATGGGCCTATATACAGACCTCGGTGACTTTTCCCAAAAATTTCACCGATTCGCTCCGGGACCCTTCCCATCGTGTTTTTCTCGGCGAGACGAGAAAAACGAGACCCCACAACCCATAGTAAAGCCCACGAAAATGACCATCCCCATACCCTCTACAGGCATTTTCCCTTATATTGTATAATACAGACCCCTATTGTAGAGGTATATATAATATAATAAAACTGACTAAAAGTAAGCCGTACCCACAATTCCTGGTACAAACTTCAGACTCTACAACCAACAAATGCCCAGGCGTAACCAGAACATAATAGAATGTTCGGTATGCCATAATATAGGGAGATAGACAGTACGTTTATTTATTTTTGTTTTGTTTTGGATTATCCAAACACTTGTTGTTTCGTGTATTTTTTGGCTCTATTTTAGTATATGCCAGCGTATTACACTCATCAGGAGACTCACGCAGTGTTGATTTATTGGTATAAATCAGTCAGAAAGGCTAGGTGTGCGCTAGACTTTCGATTTTCCAAGGATTTCTCCCAAGTTTCGTCCACGTTTGTATATGTTCCGTGTTCCGTGTTCCGCTTTTTATATTTTCGGAAAAAAATCCTAATTTTACATGCACCCACCCCATTGACTTGATAGGCAGGCCCCGATAAGCCCGGGGACCGATATTAGCCCTTTTGGCTAGAGTTGATAGGTGTTTTCCCCTATTTTAGGGTTAAAGTCCGTGTTTCGCTTTTTATAGTTTTGGGAAAAAATCCTAATTTTACACGTACCCACCCCATTGACTTGATAAGCAGGTCCCAATAAGCCCGGGGACCGATATTAGCCCTTTTGACTAGGGTTGATAGGTGTTTTCCCCTATTTTAGGGGTAAAGTCCGTGTTCCGCTTTTTATAGTTTCGGGAAAAAATCCTAATTTTACATTCACCCACCCATGACTGGATGCCCCTTCACGAATGCTTCACTTTGATACCTCACTCGACCCAATCGGACCATGCAGCGTATTTGAAGTCTGGGGACTACTTTTTCTCCGCGGAAGCTTTTACCCGCCACCGCATCACCACCAGACCGCATCACCGCGGAAGAATAATCTGACCTCCGTGACATCTTCGGTCACCTCCGTGTACGACATTGTGGGAAAAACCCCACAGACAGGTCAGTACATGCCTTGATCGCGTGATCAGACCGGAAGTGACGTCATACGGGACAGCGTCGCCTGGTGGATGCAAGAGTTACCTCCCCCGGCAAAATAATAGCCTTCGTACTCTCTCCCTACTACTACCGTGCTTCTATCGATATTTTTATCCATTTTCCAGGTGAGAGTGGAATGATTGAGAGCGACTATTGTTATCCATTTTCAACATCCTGTTTCATCAAGACGAAGTCAGCCAGATTTTCTGTGCCTTTTATCGATTTACCGACGTTTTCGCTGGGATTCACGCATTTGGATCTTGGACACAATGAAAACATCCATGTCAGCGTACATTATTCTGGTCCGGTAACTGTGACGAAAGAACGTTTCTCTGTTACGTTTCAAACATGGGATGGGAGTAAAGCCTATCGCGTGAGTGTGTCCTGGATGGCATGCGGAACTGTGAATTCAGATTTCTTATCCAAGACTTTATCTCCATAGTTGGCACTGCATAAGCCAATTGATTATCAGTTGAAGAATCTAAAGAAATGAGAAAATACTATTGTATATACAGAGTATGTCGATATGTGAAATTGTGTGGAATTCCATGGCTTTACCAGCAATCCGGACACTTTATTGACCTGATAGCACTAGAGTAAAATGATGTCTGAACAATTTCGCCAAAGTGAAAATGGCCCTGTATGGTGATCAGAATGATTTATCTGGTTGTCTTATGCATTGCGGCTCAAATTGTTCTTGTACTTTACAGTGGAGTTGGTATGCTGGCCAGGATTTCCAACACATCATAGGAAATCCCAGTTCTGCCGCCTGCATGGCTA
This sequence comes from Hanleya hanleyi, assembly GCA_036873755.1. Lineage (NCBI taxonomy): Eukaryota > Metazoa > Mollusca > Polyplacophora > Lepidopleurida > Hanleyidae > Hanleya > Hanleya hanleyi. The sequence continues at coordinate 35,985 of JAVTVY010007392.1, read as the reverse complement.
GTCTGGCAAGTGAGTGAGTGAATACAGTTTACGTCGCTTTCAACATCTTTTTCAGTTATATCACGACGGGGAAGTGAAGGGAGGGGGAGGGGCGGGGTAGCAGAGTATATCTAATGCTGCCATTTTATAGTGCTGTCACACCGAAATATCATGACATAGGTAGACATAACACCATACTTAGTCACATTATACTGACAACGAGCGAATCAGTCCTATTCTCTTAATGCTGAGCGTAAACGAGGAAGCAACAAGTTCCATTTTTCAAGTCTTTGGTATGACCCGGCCTGGGTCGAACCCAGTACCTACCGCTCACGAGACGGACTCTCTAACCATTAGACCACCGCAATATTCCTCTGTACTAGGTTACCTCCCTTGATGGAGACTCGGCTCAAAACTTACATGTTCGGTCGGCTAAGAATGTCCGGTGGCTAAGAATGTTCGGTTCCTATCTTCGTACCAAGCTAGAACATTTATCTCCACTTTAGATGCAGTACAAATGGATATGAGAACCAGGACATCCTTAGCCACCACGCCGTCATTTTATTTTCACTTGTGATTAAATTTGTCAATTCAGTGTGTAAAAAAGATCGTGTGTTATTTCATTGTATATCTCGGGTCTGAGTGATTATCCAGGGAGGTTGCAAATATAAGGTAAAACCAGTTCAGGCAGTAATTATTTCTGCTCAATTACACCTTTTAGGGCAAGTTTATTACGTGTGAAAATGACATGCCTCTAAAAAATGACCAAAAATGAAAATCGGTTAAACTTCAGTTTTGTTACGATTCCTCACTCTATATCATATTTAACATGATAGAATTATGATATATGTAGTCTTTCTACATTTCAATTGAGCACTATATTTTGTTTGGGGTGATAAAATTCCCACTTGTTTTTAAATGTCGCGCGAATAATTTTCCAATTTTGCGTGAAACGAAACATAACGGTAGTTTTCGCGTTTACGAATTTGGAATGTGTCCAAGATATTCGTTTTTCTTGGATATCATTCGAAGATTATGACGAGTGTATACATATAGATTTCGGAGTATTTATAATTGAAAATATTATCGTATTTAATGATAGACAGAGGTAGATATTTCACGTCTGAATCTTTGTCTTGTGCAGCTGAAAAGTAAGTCGGGAGCCCGTGTGAGATAAGGGGCCTAGAATTTGCTCGCCTTCGCACCTCGAGCTGACCAATTTCTGAACCTGTGGTGTTCAAGATTAGGGTACGCGGGTTACCCAGGGTTGGCAGGCCGAAAATTCGTGTGGGCATCAGGTAGCTACAGCGATTTTTGCTGTGAACGGTGGTGATACTAATTTTCCACAAATATAATGGGGTAGGGGAACGTATAAGCATCTGTTTATAATTGGAAGAATCAAAACGATAGATGTTATAGCTTAAAATAAAGCTCATGTTTTCCACTAGAACATAAAAATATAAAAAATAAATCGACGTCACAATGACGTCATAATTACCCGGGTCTGTGCTCTGGAGGGGACAACTTGACTCCCACTAATCTATTTGACCTATATATAGAGTGGAAAGGAATTATGAACAGACTTTATCCTACTGGGGTCATTTTAATTCAGAGGGCAGAATCCTAGCGGCAAAGGATCATGAGTATGTTCGAAATAGCACTCGGGAGGAGAGTAGTATATAAAGGGCATTTAAAGTCGCATTGACCTACTTATTTGTTCCCCCGGGTAAAATTTAAGAGGGAACTTTGTGAGGCTCTCGACGGGTGGGGTATGTGGCAGAGCTCTTGCTGGGACCTTTTCAACATCCGGAAAGTACACCAATAAATTGATGACGTCATCACGATGGCGCCACCAGCTCAAGAGACCAAAAACTACATCCAACACAGAAGAGTTCCACGCTGCATGGTTCCATTGGGCCGAGTGAGGCTCTCTTCAGTCATGTCATGGGTGTTTTCACAGAATAAATAAATAAATAAATAAATAAATAAATAAATAAATAAATAAATAAATAATAAATAAATAAATAAAAAGCGGATCACGGACTCGTACAATATACGGGAAAATGCCTGTATGGGTATATCCCCATATAACTCCATACTGGCTATATGGGGGTGGCCACAGAAAATAGTCTCATGTCAACATGAATAGACGTTTTTGGACCGAGGTGGGTCCCTAATGGACCGATAGGGTCGAGTGAGGTGTCAAAGTGAAGCTCTCCTCGTGGGCCATCCAGTCATGGGTGGGTGCATGTAAAGTTTCTCCACAAAAAAAAGCGGAACACGGACTTTACCCCTACAATACACAACATAAGGAGAAATGCCTGTATGGGGTATGGTGGGTGGTCAACTTTTTTTTTGGGGTGTTACTATGGATTGTGGGGTCTCGTTTTTCTCGTCTCGCCGAGAAAAACACAATGGGAGAGGTCCCGGAGCGAATCGGTGAAATTTTTGGGAAAAGTCACCGAGGTCTGTATATAGGCTCATACTGGCTATATGGGGGGAGGAGTGGTCAATTTTTTTGTGGGTGTTACTATGGGTTGTGGGGTCTCGTTTTTCTCGTCTCGCCGAGAAAAACACAATGGGAGGGGTCCCGGAGCGAATCGCTGAAATTTTTGGGAAAAGTCACCGAGGTCTGTATATAGGCTCATACTGGCTATATGGGGGAGGGGTGGTCAATTTTTTTTTGTGGGTGTTACTATGGGCTGTGGAGTCTCGTTTTTCTCGTTTCGCCAAGAAAATGACAATGGGAGGGGTCCCGGAGCGAATCGGTGAATTTTTTGGGAAAAGTCACCGAGGTCTGTATATAGGCTCATACTGGCTATATGGGGGGGAGGGGTGGTCAATTTTTTTGTGGGTGTTACTATGGGTTGTGGGGTCTCGTTTTTCTCGTCTCGTCGAGAAAAAACACAATGGGAGGGGTCCCGAAGCAAATCGGTGAAATTTTTGGGAAAAGTCACCGAGGTTATGGGGGGCATAGGTCCAACCTGGGAATTTCGCACACGTTCATTGTGATATGGGTTGTTTGGATTTGTTTCTCTCGTCTCGTCATTTAGAACACGATGGGAAGGGTCCCCGAGCGCAACGGTGAAATTTTTGGAAAGTACCATATAACCCCATATAAGCTCCATACTGGCTATATGGGGGTATAGGTTCAACCTGGGAAATTCACACACGTTCATTGTGATATGGGTTGTTTGGATTTGTTTTTCACGTCTCCTCATTTAGGACACGATGGGAAGGGTTTCGAAGCGAAACGGTGAATTTTTTGGAAAAGTTCACCGAGGCCTGGGTAGGCTCATATAGCCCCATACTGGCTATGGGGGTATAGGCCCATACTGGGTGGACGTTTTGGGGTCTAGGTGAGCCCCTAATGATCCTATGGTGTCGTGTGAGGTCCTATTTTGAAGCTCTCGTGGAGGAGCATCCGACTGGACTAATAGTTCGTCCGTTTTCAATATTCTGCGCATGCGCAGTCTGGCCGTAGTATAGAAAGCAGGCATTTTGGG
>JAVTVY010007392.1:0-30000 GCA_036873755.1 Hanleya hanleyi | reverse complement strand
AGGATGGTCCATCTCGACACCAAATACCTTCCTGCACTACCCCAAAATGGCCACTTTACTTACTACAACCAACTGCGCATGCGCAGATTGACGCGACTTGCACTTAAAAATACGCCATTCTGACTCTAACCCACACAAGCTTCACTTTGACACCTTTCACGACCCATTCGGATCCTTAACGGTCCATCTCTACCCCAAACACACACCCACAAACCCCCAAAATGCCTGCTTTCTATACTACGGCCAGATTGCGCATGCGCAGAATATTGAAAACAGACGAACTATTAGTCCAGGCGGATGCTCCTCCACGAGAGCTTCAAAATAAGACCTCACTCGACACCATAGGATCATTAGGGCCTCACCTAGAACCCAAAACGTCCACCCCGTATGGGCCTATACCCCCATAGCCAGTATGGGGCTATATAAGCCTACCCAGGCCTCGGTGAACTTTTTCCAAAAATTTCACCGTTTCCCATCGTGTTCTAAATGACGAGACGTGAAAAACAAATCCAAACAACCCATATCACAATGAACGTGTGTGAATTTCCCAGGTTGAACCTATACCCCCATATAGCCAGTATAGGACTACATGGGGCTATATACAGACCTCAGTGACTTTTCCCAAAAATTTCACCGATTCGCTCCGGGACCCCTCCCATTGTGTTTTTCTCGGTGAGACGTGAAAAACGAGACCCCACAACCCATAGTAACACCGACAAAAAATGTGACCACCCCTCCCCTCCCCCCATATAGTCAGTATGAGCCTATATACAGACCTCGGTGGCTTTCCCCAAAAATTTCACCGATTCGCTCCGGGGCCCCTCCCATTGTGTTTTTCTCGGCGAGACGAGAAAAACGAGACCCCACAACCCATAGTAACACGCACAATTTTTTTTTGACCACCTCTCCCCCCCATATAGCCAGTATGAGCCTATGTACAGATCTCAGTGACTTTTCCCAAAAATTTCACCGATTCGCTCCGGGACCCCTCCCATTGTGTTTTTCTCGGCGAGACGAGAAAAACGAGACCCCACAACCCATAGCAACACCCACAAAAAAAATTGACCACCCACCATACCCCATACAGGCATTTCCCCGTATATTGTGTATTGTAGGGGTAAAGTCCGTGTTCCGCTTTTTTTGTGAGAAATTTTTACATGCACCCACCCATTACTGGATGGCCCTCGAAGAGAGCTTCACTTTGACACCTCACTCGATCCTATCGGTCCATTAGGGACCCACCTCGGTCCAAAAACGTCTATTCCCATACTGTTGACATGAGACTATTTTCTGTAACCACCCCTCCTCCCCTCCCCTCCCCCCCATATAGCCAGTATGGAGCTATATGGGGATATACCCATACAGGCATTTCACCGTATATTGTATATTGTCCGTGTTCCGCTTTTTATTTATTTATTTATTTATTTATTTATTTATTCTGTGAAAACACCCATGACATGACTGAAGAGAGCCTCATTCGGCCCAATGGAACCATGCAGCGTGGAACTCTTTCTGTGTTGGATGTAGTTTTTGGTCTCTTGAGCTGGTGGCGCCATCGTGATGACGTCATCAGTTTATGTGTACTTTCCGGATGTTGAAAAGGTCCCAGCAAGAGCTCTGCCACATACCCCACCCGTCAAGAGACTCACAAAGTTCCCTCTTAAATTTTACCCGGGGGAATAAATACGTAGGTCAATGCGACTTTAAATGCCCTTTATATACTACTGAGGAGTATTGAAAAATATGCGTTTTCGTCCAGATTTTTGCATTTCTTTACCATAAAGCGCATGTAATTCATTCTGTTTTTCTGGAATAATGTTTTACTGTCGCCAGAAATAGTGGTGGGAGAAATGGTTAGAAATCATGAAAATCAGCGTTATAATCGACCAAAACTACTTTCTAGAAAGTGCCGCCATCGGAGCAGCCAAAGAAGTTTGTTCTGTTGAAGCTTTCAAATCTTGCTCCCAGGCGACATATCAGTCATTTTTTTAGTTTAACCGCACATTTATTGCAACTTGATTGACCGATGTTTTATATTCAGAAACATGTGTAGCATACATGTATCAAGCTCATTATAAATTTTGTGCATGGAAATCACTACAATTGGAAAAATGCAATCTAACAACTAATCATAGCCATCAAAATTCTCTCTCAATCAAAATAGAAAGATTATTCAAGATCAGTGAGAAGGCACCAACAGTCCAATTTATTCAAAAGACTTGTTAAGTCAGTTGAGATATTACTGACCAAGGATGGCTAAATGTATAACAGTAGATAGCAAAACGAATGTTTCAGATCAGTATATTATGTGGGTCAGACGAAAGGTCAATAGTAAGGTGAACTTGGTGGAAATAGTTTCAAAAATCAGCGATCGAGAGAAAGAGCAAATGAGCGATCGATAAAAGAACCAATGGACGGGTTCTAGAATTTCGCTCACGTCTGCGCCTACATCCGGGTACTGGGATGCTTTCGCCTACGTCCGCGCCTTCATCCGGGTACTTCTATGTAGGTGTATAAAAGTGGGAATGTTTAGTGCAATGCTGCATTCATTGCCCTGCTTGGCCTGACCAGCCTGAGCCTGCCTCACAAACCTGAGCCTGCCTCACCGGAGCTATACCATGAGACATGGAGAAGATTTTCCAGGGGATCCTCCGGCGTTGTAATCTTTGTTGTTGTTGTTGCTCTCTTTTTTGGACTAACCCATCAGAATAGTACGTATCACGGACTACACCCGTAGAGCTACGTCTAGGCGCGCATGTGTGACATGGTCTATAAAACACGTCTCTCTGGATCCTACACCTCCATTCCTACGGTTTCAGAGCCATGACGGACACCCGTCCATATGCGACTCGCATTTTACAGCATGCGACCGTGGTTAATTCGCTCACGGGTTACCGTGCAGTGGTTCGGTCCATGTTTTCAGATGGCGACGACAACGAGGGGCGACGCCAGATCCTGAACGAGTTCACAGAAGCGGTCCTCGACAGAGTGCACTCGATGGAGAGGTGTGCCATCACTCACCACTACTGGACTATGACAGCCATCCTTGATGCTCGGGCTATGGACCACGAGCGCTCACATCGGAATCAGCGACGGCTGGTTGGCCTAGTCATGGTCTGTGCCCTATTGACCCTGGCGCTGTGGCATTGACAGTGGGACCTCACCATAAATACGAGGGTCAGACAGAGTGTGTGTCATTCAACGATCGTCATTGGGTCAACCATGTCACCAGTTCTACGAGCCATCCTTCCCCTTACACCCCGGGTGGGGTTACACGTCTATGAAGATAAAGTCACCGTCGTGGAAGACCGTGGAGATGTTTGCTGGTCGCGCGCTGAGACCGTATCGAATACGGTTACGCTACACCGTGACGGCTGGACCAAATTTAAACGGGTGTTGAGCGGCGAGCTCGACGGACACCTCATCCACATAGACAATGCCATCTACGTACACCGTGGACACTTCTTCCCACGCCTGGGCCGCTACCAAGACCCTACGCGAGGCTTCACCCTAGACCACGATCTGTGGACAATCTTCGAGAAAGTGGTGCCTATCGTGGACCAGCTGTTTACACCGGACGAGCGGTCATCAGACGAGTTGGAGTGGGCTCGTGCCCTGAGAGAAGCGGCGGCAGAACCAAATGAACAAATGTCTAGCAATGAACCAGACGACGATGCCATTGATTATCCAGCTAGACTTTGACCACCCGATCATTTGATCTCACGGGGTTCTCCCTATAAATACGAGAGACAGTCAAATCTTGTACCATTCACGTACTGACCATGACGGAGCATATACTACGGGCGTATCTCAGCTTGACCCCCGACGTCTTCCTGCACGTTTATGCGGATAAGGTCGATATCATTGAGGAGGTGGGAAACATCTGTGATGCGGACCCTACACAACCGTGCCCGGCTCACATTCGTCTGTCCCGAGAGGGCTGGACCAAATTCAAACGGGTGTTGTCTGGTGAACTGGACGGCGACCTCATCCACTTGTGTCACGATGTGTACATCCGACGCGGCCCTTTCTTGCTCAATTGGCTCGGCTAGATGGGGGTACAGTGCATTTTAGCCTTCACCCTGATCTATGGTCTGCATTGGAAGATGCCGTGTTAGATGTGGATCAAGTGCTTATCAAGCGGTCATCAGACGAGTTGGACTGGTCATTTACAATGGACACTGTGGAAGCCAACGAAGAAAATCAGAAAGAAACTCCGGCCCAAGATATACCCGTTATAAATAAACGATAGAGCCAGGGTCCATCATCATTTGTCACCATGAAGCGCTGGGAGAAGGTGTTGGATAACTTATACTACAGTCCTGACAGTCCGGCGGCCTATAGTGCATTGTCGGCTCTCTATCGAGCGGCCAAACCCCAGGGGATACAACGTGCCCAAGTCCGAGATTGGTTAAGAAAACAAGACACCTATACCTTACATCGATCTGTCTGTCGCCATTTTCTACGGAACCGGGTCATCGTGGGAGGAATAGATGCCCAGTGGCAAGCGGATTTGGTCGATATGAGCGCCTTTGCCAAACACTACGATGGGAATCGGTATATCTTGACGTGCATCGATATCCTATCGAAGTATGCGTGGGTGGTACCCATCCGGACGAAAACGGGGGCGAATCTCATAGCGGCGTTCAAAGACATCTTCAAGACCGGCGCAAACCTTTGTATTTGCAAACCGACGAAGGCACGGAATTCCTCAACAGACCGTTCCAACAGTTTCTGAAAGCCCAGAAGGTGTTTTTCTTCCATACGTACAGCGAGACCAAGGCTTCCGTGGTGGAAAGGTTCAACAGGACATTCAAAGGCCGTATGTATAAATATTTCACCTATAAGAATACAAGGCGGTACATCGATGTTCTCCCGAAACTTGTGAGTGGTTACAATCGAGCCTATCACCGGAGAATAGAGAGAGCCCCCATTACCGTGACCCAACGCAATGAAGCCCAAGTCCGGCGTGTCTTGTACCCCAGGCAATCGCAGCGAACGACGAAGGCGGTGTTCAAGGTCGGGGACCCTGTACGGATCAGTAAAGTCAAAGGTCAATTTGAGGAAAGTTACTTGCCCAACTGGAGCGATGAGCACTTCCTGATTAAACGGCGCCTACCCCGACAGCAGCGAGTCTATGAACTGGAAGATCTTCAAGGGGAACCCTTGCTAGGGACGTTTTACGAGACGGAATTACAGCCTGTCGTAAAAACACAGCAAGACTACTACACGGTGGAGCAGATTTTGAAAACGGAACGTCGACGTGGCAAACTGTTTCATTTCGTCAAATGGCAAGGCTGGCCCAGTTCCTTCAATTCCTGGGTCGCTGCCAACCAGGTGAAACGACTATAAAGCCAGACACCACTGCCGTCATCCTTCATTCCACGTTCGACCACAGTGCTATGGACAAACAGCAGCTGCCTCTGAACACAGCGTCTCCCAAAACGCGCAAAGCGCAAGTGGGCTTTGTGGTGATACTGCTAACCCTGCTGAGTGTGTTGTACGGAGGTGTGTTTTACGACGTAGCCTATGTCAGCACGTTACTTAACCAACTGAGAACACCAGCCATCAGTGAAACCGGTCTACAGATAGCACCAGTCAACCTCGTATCGAGCCCAGTCACCACCACACCCCGTGTACAAGCCCCGTCGAGCTCCACACCAAGCTCCACACCTACACCAAGTAAACCCACTACGTCTGAAAACCCACCGGATTTCATCCCTCACACTGAACAGATAACGACGACCGACGTTGTACCCACCACCATCATCACTCGCAGTGAACAGACAACGACGACCGACGTTGTACCCACCACCACCACTCCAGTTCACTCGTACCAAATTTACAAGAGCGGGTTACCACGACAGCGCATACAGCTCAAACCATGGACCCTCGGTGGCGGCGTCCCTTCACTTGCGTCATCGCAGGACCGACGGGCTCCGGCAAAACGCACTTCGTCAGGAAGCTCCTTCAACACGCCGACAGCATGATCACCCCACCCATTGCCCGAGTCGTGTGGTGTGACGGAGAATGGCAGGCAGCGTGTGCAGCAATGCCCCACATCACGTTCGTGGAAGGCCTACCCAACCTGGCCGATTTGGAACCCGACACCTGGGTGGTTCTGGATGATCTCATGGCGGAGACGGATGCGCGGGTCACCCAACTCTTTACCAAAGGCAGCCATCATCGACGGCTCAGCATCATCTACATTGTGCAGAATCTGTTCAGTAAAAACAAAGAACATAGGAACACCAGCTTAAATGCCCACTACCTGGTGGTCTTCAAAAACCCGAGAGATACCACTCAACTGCTGCACCTGGCGAGACAGATGTATCCCGGCCGCACACCGTTTGCGTTGGAAGCTTTTAAAGATGCCACAACCCCTCATCACGGGTATATGCTCTTCGACTTCAAGCAAGCCACCCCCGACCACCTTCGGCTACGGACCGGCATCTTTCCCGGAGAGGCCCACCACGTGTACATGCAAAAATAATGTAAACACACCCACAGTGGCGCCCCCAGCTGGGGTGTGTGTGTTTGATGATGGGGATAATAAAAAGAATTAATACCACAGCATGGTTGACTTTGTCTCTGTTCTCTGAAGTAGATAAAAAGAGCAGAGTTGTAGGTTCTAGCATTAGTTGTACATGATGTCTGCGCGAGTACGGAAGCACGCTCCGACGCTCCGTGTATTGAAGACGGCCCCACCCGAGTTGGTTCGAACCATTGTACGCGGTGTGGACCCTGACCTTGTACGCTGTCTGTGCGAGATCGGGTACAACCTGTTAAAAGGCAACGTACCACTGACTCCGGCTCAGAAGACCAAGTTGGCCAAGCATAAGACAGGTCTCCGAACCCTAGTCCAGAAGCGGGTCCCTCAAACACAAAAAGAAAAAGGTGTTACAGAAAGGCGGCTTTCTCGGGGCCATCTTAGCACCGTTGGCCGCTTCCGTGTTGGGTCCAGTATTGGGTGGACTCCTCGGCCGACAATGAACCACACGAAAAAAATGGTCCTCGTCGAACCACGGTTCCTTCAAAACCTCCAATCGCCCTACCCTGTCCCACCTACAGGGTGAACATACTCGGCAGCATCGTCAAAACGTTCCTGCCCTTGGTGACGCGTGGGGTGAAAGCAATCGGCAAACAAGCGGTACGCAGTGGACTGCAAGTGGCCGGTGATGTCTTGGGGGGTACGGCACCCAAAGAAGCCTTGAAACGGCGGGCCAAAGAAGCGGGAGGCGTCTTGGTGGCCAAAGCACAACGCACCGTAGGGAATAAAAGAGCTGCCCCACCGAGACCACGCACCAGTCGACGACCGACCCAGCGACGACGCACATCGAAGACCCAGGATATCTTTTCTTAAACATGTCCTTGATCCATGCAGAGTCCTGTCCCTCCACCAACAGTGAATTTGATTTGTGGACCGGGCCGCCCACACAGACCAGTGCCGAACAAGGATTATGGGTGGAGCATCTCCCGCTCTCCAGCATCAACGAAACAGGGCCCATCGAGTTCACCATCAGTAATGCGGATACGGCCTATGTGGATTTAGCCCATACATACTTGTATGTGAAAGCCAAGGTGGTCAATGGGGATGGCACCAGAATCGCCATCCAAGCTGCAACGGTGGGCCCGACGAATCTCTGGCTGCACTCGATGTTTCAACAGGTGGATATTTTTCTCAGCGACAAACTCATCAGTGACTCGACCAACACGTAGCCCTATCGAGCCTACATCGAGACACTGTTGTCGTATGGCCGAGAGGCTAAAAAATCTCAGCTGACAGCCGCTTTATTCTACCAGGACACACCGAGCACATGGACACGGTGGACAATGTGGGATATAACAAACAGAAGGCTTTCACTGCGAACGGTGCCTCGGTGGATCTCATGGGTCGACTACACGCAGACAAGTTCATGCAAGACCTGGGTATTTCATTAATTTGACCCTACTCGTGGCGCTGTGGCGCTCAAGAACCCTCCTGCTAATTTGACTGCCTGTTGAACATTGAAACTACTGAACACATCGCCCATGGCATGCACATCACTATGGAGAGCATGTTCCCCAAACTCTTTGAACCTACATATTATTTTATTAAACGCAATATGGTCAGAGAAAACTATGCCGGAGTACTGACAAGAAGTCCCATGATCCCAAAGGCCAATATTCGGACCGCATCATATCTAAATGCACCCGAAAAAATGATTTCTTTGATGATTTGTATCTCAGCCATACTTTAATTATAGTTGTCCATGTGGACAATATGCACGACATGACCGCACAGCGATGATTTAATAACCGTATCAAGTCATCTAATATATTGAACTATGTGATAGTTAGATTAAAGAAACGTAATAATACAATCCCAAATGATGACGCTCTTGGGCAGGTTTCCAGATAGTCCACATGGCTGTGTAGGTCACATTGGTAAGTACAGGCGTCACGTCCGACATTCAATATTCAGCCGTCGTCCAGAAAAGAATTTCCGCATCAATAATCGAAAGACCTTTTTCGCACTGTGTACAGATAATATCAATTCCAAATATGCGTAAAATTAAAACGATAAAAAGCAAACAAAACATACAGAAGATGGTTTCCTACAAGAGAGAAGCGGTCAACAGTTTTCCATGATGGCAGCAATATATCATGTTGTTCTTTACATAAAATCCTTATTAGTCAACAGTATTCTTTATCTAAATGAATTTGCAGGTGGTTTTCCAGAACATGAGCAGTGTGACTAACGTCACAGGACCTACGAAGTAGGGCAAGCATTAGGACTCATTTGCGTACACTTCGCCATCCATAAGATGGCTTGCGAATCGTGTGTCTCCATTATCGCAGAGCGATATCCAGTACTTTACCGGATTCTGTTCGGCCTTCATCCGGTGGAGAACAGACCCGAGAAATCTGATAAATTACAGGTTTTCATACCACTTCTGAAACAGATATTGCCTGGGCTTACAAAATATATAGGTATGTATAACTTTCGTTTCATCCAAGAGGTGTGGTGAAACTGAAATAACAAGTAGATCATCACATGACTCGAAAATGGCGAGTTACGTTAGGGTTACGTCGGTAGACTTTACCTGATTGGCTGACGAGGTCACGTGGTATTGATTTATGGAAATTCCATCCTGCAGTTGCCGAAAGTAGGCTGAACATGGATACACACGATCCCAGGGTCAGTCTTACCGCGTATAGATGACCGAGATGGTTACAGGTTGCATTAGGACTCCGACGCGAACTGAACTCTTGGAAATCCCCACCCCCAGTTGAAATCCTGCCTATATTAAGATGGGCACTGCCCAAGTCAGAATCACCAGTGATTTTCATCAAAAATCACCAGAAGTAGGTCAGCTCAGAACTCGTTGGTAAGAGTCCCCTAATGCACCTTCATGCTAAAATTCAAGGTTCTAGTGGCAACGGTTCTCCTTATTTTGCCGACGAAAGGATTCGGATGGACTGGCTGACTGGCTGACTCATTACCGGACAATTTGCAATCTGTAGCCTACTTCGTAGGAATAGTATTTCAGTCACGCTTTCATTGTGACTGTTAATTTGAACATCATGGAGATGTAAAACACATGACGTTCAAACGATCCCTAGCCCCGGGTTGAGTGGAAGTATACACAGGCTAGGAAACATAGAGTCTGAGAACGTGCACGCTATGATCGTATGTCGCCGTCATTGTACGGTATTTATCACAGAATTGTAGGAACTTCGAATGAAGGTGTCTGGTGTATAGCCTTGTTTGACAAGTGTCTGCAATAATATTATGTAGCCCTGGCTGAAATCGTTATATTTTGTACAGGATTTAGCAAATGCTCGTAGTTGAGACATGTATACGCCGTATGCATATTGCTATCCAGAAATGGGCAATTAACTATGTCAAAACTGTAATCGTTTCTCTTTTAGTAAAGTCAAGCGAGAACCCCTTTTTTCATTCTTGCATGGTTAAAGGTCCAAATAAAAGGGTTAAATGCTAGGGGATCTTCTGTGTATCGTTTGGTGATTTCAAAGGAATGGGCTTTAAAAAATCTTTTAACAATTTCTGCCTGTAGGCGTATTCTAACAAGAACAGATATAGGTCTGCCAAAATGGTGCACAATTTGTATCCAATGGGATACCTGTACGATATTGGTATAAGGCGTTACTGAATTTCACATAAATATTGTTCAAGCAACTCTATCAAGAAAGAAACATCCCGAAATGTCATTTACGTGTAGTGGAACTGAAGAAAACCGTATGGTTTCTGGCATTAACATACCGGTGAACAGTATTATTGAACACGGGCATTATTAATGAAATAAGGCACATGCATCGTGGCGAGTTGGATGATTGGGTCTGTAAGCATCACTTTTCAGCACTCGAATACGATCGGATGCATGTCTGTCTGGTAGCTAGAGGATAAAGCTTTGAGTGACTTCGTCTTTATATTGGTCGGTTACCGTATAGACCTGGTAGATCTCTCCCCACAGAAGGAGAACCAAAATAGTTGGGGGAGATCTACTAGGTCAAGTCACCGCACAGACACCTGGCAGTGGGGTATTGCCGTCCCTGGCGATATGTGTCGACCCTTTTTGAGTCCATACGAACCAGCAGAGTGTCTTGTATTGTCCCATAAATGGAGCTGGAGCTCCCAATTGCACTGTTGTACTTTCTCATATCCACCTGAATTTCGCATTTGTAAAATATGACTCATCTCCCCATCGAGGTTGTTAAACGTTTTCAGGGTGGGTGGGATCGGGTATGGGAACTGATGTGTTTGGAGAAGGAATGGTTCGATCAGGATCGAAGGCAGGTCCGACATAGGTCCGCAACGACAGTCACAACAGCTGAGGCAACGTCGGGATAACGCTTAAAGCTCACGCTAGCCCACAGAATCAACTTTGTGTTCATTGTAGGAGTAGTATAGTCAGGGCAGATACTGCTTCGTTTCGTAACAGAAAAGCGCATTTCAGGCCCTGTTGACCTTGCGGCGCAATGCGCACAGGGGAAGGTTTGTGAAGGTCACGTGGCGGTCAGGTGCACTATAGTTCCGGCAAAAGGACCCCTGGGCACATCCTCCCCACAGCGCATGCTCCATTTCGCAGGCTCATTTACCATCCCTGCCTCCAATAGCGAAAGTTGACCTTTACTACGTTGCTATGACGTATAGGGGAAAACCCACGTACGCACCGGTTCCGTTTGAATCCGGCCGAACAACTCCTTCAGTGTTGCACATGAGCGAACTACTTTTCATATGCTCTGCCCAGATAAACAGGGAAAATAATCTCCTGATAATTCTTTTTACCGCTAGGTCAACAGAGGTATTATGCAGACTTGAAAAATAGTCGAAATGTTTGGCAAACATCTATTTTACTATATATGATGTCACTTCCGGCGATGTGCGCAAAGGCCCTGAATCCGGTCCAAAAATCTGACTGGTGGCTGGGGTGTTATTAGACCCCCAGCGAGGTGGTTGCCCTGGGCATGTATTCCTCCGCGGTGATGCGATCTGGCGGTGATGCGGGGAAAAGCCTCCGCGGACAGAAAGTAGTCCCAAATACGCGGGTTTTCGTGAGAATCATCGGCAATATTCAGGGGCGAGAGAAGCCCCTAGTGAACCGATTGGGTCGAGTGAGGTGTCACAGTGAAGCGCTCCTCCAGGACGATCCAGTCATGGTGGTTGATTGTAAAAGTTTCTCCAGAAAAAATATAAAAAGCGGAACACGGACTTTACCTCTACAATAGGGAAAACCCCTATCAGCCCGATCCAAAAGGGGCAATATCGGTCCCCCGGGCTTATCGCGGCCTGCCTATCAAGTCATGGGTGGGTGCATGTTTTCACAGAAAAAAAATATAAAATGCAATAGGGGCCTGATTCGCACATTTGCATCTATACGGGAAAATGCCTGTATGGGGTATGGGGGTGATAATTTTTATTTTATTTTACTATGGGTTGTTTGGTCTTGTTTTTCACGTCTCACCAGGAAACACACGATGGGAAGGGTCCCGGAGCTAAGCGGTGAAATTTTTCGAAAAGTTCACGGAGGTCTGGATAGGCCCATAGGCCCATACTGGCTCAGTGGATAGGTCCATACTGGGAAATTCACACATGTTCATTGCTGTATGGGTTGATTGGTCTTGTTTTTCACGTCTCACTACGTAGAACACGATGGGAGGGGTCTCGAAGTTAAGCGGTGAAATTTTTTGAAAAGTTCACGGAGGTCTGGATAGGCCCATACTGGTTCAGGGGGATAGATCTATACTAGGAAATATCATCCAAGTTGCCACATGAACAGGTACAATAAAAGCGTACCTGAGATACAACACATATCACGAATCGTTAGATTCTTGGTATGTGCTTTAGAATAGGTTAACCAGAAGACTATTCTGTGGAATCATGTGACGCAGTCAGTATGTCGGCACCTCTTCCCACTTCCCTTATATGTGTTGTAATTCACACATGCTCATTGCGATATGGGTTGTTTGGTCTTGTTTTTCACGTCTCACCACGTAGAACACGATGGGCGGGGTCCCGAAGCTAAGCGGTGATTTTTTTTTGAAAAAGTAACTGCGCATGCGTAGTGGGTAAATAGATAGTGCTGGTTGGACATTTTGGGGTCTAGGTGAGCTCCTAGTGGTCCGATGGTGTCGTATGAGGTCTTATTTTGAAGTTCTCGTGGAGGAGCACCCGAATGGACCATTTTCAATATTCTGCACATGTCTGGCCGTAGTATAGAAAGCAGGCATTTTGGGGGTGCGTGGGGGTGTGTTCGGGGTAGAGATGGACCACTATTGGTCCAAATGGGTCGTGGGAGGTGTCAAAGTGAAGCTTTTGTGGGGTAGAGTCAAAATGACGTGTTTTTGTTATTGAAAGTCGCGCCAATCTGCGCATGCGCAGTTGTAGTGTAGTAAGTAAAGTCATTCTGGAGGTGCGTGGGGATGTGTTTGAGCGATTGAGATGGACCATTCTTGGTCCGAATGCGTCGTGAGAGGTGTCAAAGCAAAGCAGTTTACAATTCACTTGTATTGTCCGTGTATTCAGAAGTTCATTGTTCTGATCTCAGAATGACGAGGGACAAGAGTTAATCCCTATATGTACAGACACCAGCACACACCACTATTACAACCACCACACACCAGTTCTACCACTACCACACACTACAACACACCACCACCACCACCACCACCGGGCGTTGACGCCCGTCAACGCCCGGTGGTGGTGGTAGCTCCCATGTGGCGGAGCTCGGCGATTTTACATCCGGGACCTTGTCAACATCCGGCCGCACGCTTGCGTGGGCTATCCGGCCGCACGCCTGGGCGGGTTATCCGACCGTACGCATGCGCGGAACGCGATGATGCGGGTGAAAAAACCCCGTACGCAGGTCACGTTGGTATAATAAAAGGATTGACCTGTAATCTTTGTTGTTGTTATTGTTGTTGTTGCTCTCTTTTTGGACTAACCAATCAGAATAGTACTTATCACGGACTACACCCGTAGAGCTACGTATCGGCGCGCATGTGTGACATGGTCTATAAAACACGTCCCTCTGGATCCCACAACCCCATTCCTACTGTTGCAAAGCCATGACGTAGACCCATCCCTATGCGACTCGCACTTTACAGCAAGGGACCGTGGTTAATTCACTCACAGGTTACCGAACATTGGTTCGGTCCATGTTTGCAGATGGCGACGACAACGAGGGGCGACGCCAGATCCTGAAAGAGTTCACAGAAGCGGTCCTCGACAGAGTGGACTCTAAGAAGAGGTGTGCTATCACTCACCGCTACTGGACGATGACAGCCATCCTTGATCACCCTACTGAATCGACAAGTATGATTGGAGGTAAACACCGCCGGTCACGTGTCAAATCCCAGTCAATGGTAGTTTTTTCGGTGCTTTTGTTATCAAGCGTGGGCGTGTGTCTGACCAGACGACAGTGACCACAGCCGAAAATGAACGATTTTCAGCATATCGATGACAGGTATGGTTACTGGTGTCCAGTCATTTTTTGATGGAGAGATATCGTACTATATTGTCACCAAATGTAGGGTTATTACTATTTCAAGTTAACAAAAATTTTAAACATTTTTGCGGCGAGAGGTGTTTTTAGGCGTTGGTGAACAGTCCATGGTAGGTATTAGCATCGAATTATAGTGTGAGAAAATGAGCACAAAATGAACACGTGGGAACTTACTACCTGCCTCATGTATCACTGACTCATTCATCTCTCGATTCTTTTCACTTGTGTGTTTAAGAGGAGTATGAACCATTAATAGTTTATTCTCTGTCTGTCTGATATTACGACAGTCCATGGTATCATCATCGGATCGATCGACAGTCCATGGTAGGTCAAAATACGGTCAGTCCGAACTGACGTGAACCGTGTAACCTTGGCCAATGATTCGCCAAATGGACTGTTGCCAAGACAAATGGTAGCTACCATGGACTGTCGACATACCTGATATACAATCATATGTTGCCTCATTATAACATTGCAGCTGTTATCCGGCTTCAATGCGAAGTGATCCTATCTACAGTTCATGGTCGCATGACAAATGGACTGGTGCATTCACGTACAATCATACTTGTCGATTCAGTAGGGTGTTGATGCCCGCGCTATGGACCACGAGAGCTCACGCCGGAACCAGCGACGGCTGGTTGGCCTCGCAATGTTCTTTGCCCTATTGACCCTGACGCTGTGGCAACGACAACGACAGAAAAAGAACAGCTCTTCAGAGCCTCCACAGATGCGCTTATGTGCAACCGATATATATGAGGGTCAGTCACAGTGTGAGTCATTCACCGTTCGTCATGGGGTCAACCATGTCACTCAGGGGACTTGACCATAAATACGAGGATCAGTCAGAGCGTGTGTCATTCGCGTACTGACCATGACGGAGCATATAATACGGTCGTTTCTCAGCTTGACCCCGAGGTCTTCCTGCACGTCTATGCGGATACGGTCGATATCATGGAGGAGGTGGGAGACATCTGTGATGCGGACCCCACACAACCGTGCCCGGCTAACAGTCGTCTGTCCCGGGAGGGTTGGACCAAATTCATATGGGTGTTGTCTGGTGAACTGGACGGCGACCTTATCCACTTGTGTCACGATGTGTACGTCTGACGCGGCCACTTCTTTGCACAATTGGCTCCGTTAGATGAGGGTACAGTGCATTTTACCCTTCACGCAGTTCTATGGTCTGCATTGGAAGATGCCGTGGCAGATGTGAATCAAGTGCTTACGGAGGAAGAGCGGTCATCAGACGAGCTGCCCTGGTCATTTGATATGGACGATGTGTTGGCAGAACCCAATGAACAAATTACCAAACCTAGCAATGAGGCCATTAATTACTCGGCCATTAATTACTCGGCTAGATTCAGTCAACCTAGGATATATACAACGGTGGTAGAACCCGAACATCAGACCTCGACCTCGTTATAAATAAGCGATACTCTCCGGGTCCATTATCATTATGTCACCATGAAGCGCTCGGAGAAGGAGAACTTATACTACAGTCCCGATAGTCCGGCTGCGTATAGTGCATTGTCGGCTCTCTATCGAGCGGCCAAACCCCAGTAACAAGACACCTATACCTATCATCGAGCTGCCCGCCGCCATTTTCTACGGCATCGAGTAACCGTGGGTGGACTAAATGCCCAATGGCAATCGGATTTGGTCGATAAGTATGCGTGGGTGGTACCTATCCGGACGAAAACGGGGGCGAATCTCATAGCGGCGTTCAAGGACATGTTCAAGGTCGGGCGCAAACCCTTGTGTATGCAAACCGACGAAGGCACGGAATTCCTCAACAGACCGTTCCAAGCCTTTCTCAAGAAACAGAAGGTCTTCTTCTTTCACACCTACAACGAGACCAAGGCATCCGTTGTGGAAAGGTTCAACAGGACATTCAAAGGTCGCATGTGTAAATATTTCACCTATAAGAATACAAGGCGGTACATCTATGTTCTCCCGAAACTTGTGAGTGGTTACAATCGAGCCTATCACCGGAGTATGCAGAGAGCCCCCATTACCGTGACCCAACGCAATGAAGCTCAAGTTCGGCGTATCTTGTACCCCGTTCAATCGCAACGAACGCCGAAGGAGGTGTTCAAGGTCGGGGACCCTGCACGGATCAGTAAAGTCAAGGGCAAGTTCGAGAAAAGTTACTTGCCCAACTGGAGCGATGAGCACTTCCTGATTAAACGGCGCCTACTCCGACAACAGCAAGTCTATGAACTGGAAGATCTTCAAGGGGAACCGTTTCTAGGAACGTTTTACGAGACGGAATTACAGCCTGTCGTAAAAACAAAGCAAGACTACTACACGGTGGAGAGAATTTTAAAAACGGAACGTCGACGTGGTAAACTGTTCCATTTCGTCAAATGGCAAGGCTGGCCCAGTTCCTTCAATTCCTGGGTCGCGGCCAACCAGGTGAAACGACTATAAAGCCAGACACCACTACCGTCATCCTTCATTCCACGTTCGATCATGAACACGGTGCTATGGACAAACAGCAGCTGCCTCTGAACACAGCGTCTCCCAAAACGCGCAAAGCACAAGTGGGCTTTGTGGTGACATTGCTAACCCTGCTGGGTGTGTTGTACGGAGGTGTGTTTTACGACGTAGCCTATCTCAGCACTCTACTTAACCGACCTAGAACACCAGCCGTGAGTGGCAGTCAAACCAGTCTACAGACCTTCTCTACATCAGTCAACCCTGTGATCGAAACGAGCCCAGTCATCGCCACCACCACACCACGTGTACAAGCCACATCGAGCTCCACACCGAGTATACAGTCCACATCAACACCTACACCAAGTACACCCACTACGTCTGAAAACCCTCCGGATTTCATCACTCACAGTGAACGCCCATCGACAACGGCGACGGACGTTGTTGTACCCACCACCACCCCAGTTCACTCTTACCAAATTTACAAGAGCGGGTTACCACGACAGCGGATACACCTTCAACCATGGACCCTCGGTGGCAACATCCCTTCACTTGCGTCATCGCAGGACCGACGGGCTCCGGCAAGACGTACTTCATCAGGAAGCTCCTTCAACACGCCGACAGCATGATTACCCCACCCATTGCCCGAGTCGTGTGGTGTTACGGAGAATGGCAAGCGGCGTATCCAGCAATGCCCCACATCACGTTCTTGGAAGGGCTACCCAACCTGGCCGATTTGGAACCGGACACCGTGGTGGTTCTGGATGATCTTATGGCGGAGACGGATGCGCGGGTCACCCAACTCTTTACCAAAGGCATCCATCATCGACGTCTCAGCATCATCTACATTGTGCAGAATCTGTTCAGTAAAAACAAAGAACATCGGAACATCAGCTTAAATGCCCACTACCTGGTGGTCTTCAAAAACCCGAGAGATATCACTCAACTGCTGCACCTGGCGAGACAGATGTACGCCGGTCGCACGACGTTTGCGTTGGAAGCCTTTAAAGATGCGACAACCCCTCATCACGGGTATATGCTCTTCGACCTGAAGCAAGCCACACCCGATCACCTTCGACTACGGACCGGTATCTTTCCCGGAGAGACCCACCACGTGTACATGCAAAAGTAATGTAAACACACCCACAGTGGCTCCCCCAGCTGATGATGGGGATAGATAACGAATTAATGGCTGACTCTGTCTCTGAAGTGAAAGAATATTCAGCAGGTAGCCCGCAAAAGGATAGAAAGGGCAGGGTTGTGGGTTCTAGCATTAGTTGTAAATGATGTCTGCGCGAGTACGGAAGCACGCCCCGACGCTCAGTGTATTGAAGACGGCCCCACCCGAGTTGGTCCGAACTATTGTACGCGGTGCGGACGCTGTCTGTGCGAAATCGGGTACAACCTGTTAAAAGGCAACGTACCACTGACTCCGACTCAGAAGACCAAGTTGGCCAAGTATAAGACAGGTCTCCGAACCCTAGCCCAGAAGCGAGTCTCTCAAACACAAAAGGAAAGATTTTACAGAAAGGCGGCTTTCTCGGGGCCATTTTAGCACCGTTGGCCGCTTCCATGTTGGGTCCAGTAATGGGCGGACTGTTCGGCCGACAATGAACCACACGTAAAAAATGGTCCTCATCGAATCTCGGCTCCTTCAAGACCTCCAATCCCCGTATCCCATCCTACCTACGGTGAAGACGATAAATACCTTCGATGAAGAGATGCGTCAGATCTTACAAAGACCGGGGTTAAGCGACAGTGAGGAAGTACAACAGTACAATAAGACGCTTCAGCGGTACCTGAGTTTCATGGACCAATACAAAACCCTCTCTACCCCAGTACCACCACCACCACCACCACGCGACACACCGCCGACCTCAGCACCGCTCCAACAGCCGCCATTACCAGGGGTACCACCCACAGCCCCACAGTGGTTCGAAGACGAAGTCCTGAAGAGTGTACCTGCATCGTTCAAGAGACACGCTGGCCTGGTATTACAACGGGTGAAAGATAATCCTAACTTGACTTGGAACGATAAAGTCAAACTACTGGTACAGAATCAGGTGGTCGTTGTGGTGTTTTGTGGTACCCACATGACGGATTTAGTGAATGACCTGATGCGTCAACGCAGGTCGCACACAGATCCTCGAGGATGGGAGGTCTCTGCTCAAGGCTTGAAAGACATGCATGTACCACAGGAATTAGAGGGGAACCCTCAGCGCTGGACCTGGATGCAGTGTGACCTGCAATCACCGAGTCGTGCTCAACGACAGACGCGACTCCCACATCCTTGGGAAGCCCAGTGGGAACCGGAGTCACCACCCAAAACATTCTTTTCACCCCTATTCAATATCTATGACAGGTAGGAAGTCAGCGCGACGAACACGACGCCAGGTACAACCGCCCAAGGCCTGGGACAACTATTAAAACCAACAGCAGCAGCAGGAAAGCCCAGTCGCCAGGTTTTATCTCACCCTACCCAGTAACAGTTCGCTCGATGCGTTTCCTGACAACACCTTGGCCAAGTACGTGACCCAGTTACCGCAACCGTTGCATTTACCTGGACGATGGGAATGTGGACTCGTGGATATCCAATACCCTTACTCGTGGTACAACGTGCTAGCCAATGAAGTGTGGTACGAGGTGACCTACGAAGGGAAAGACACCCGACTCACCCTCCCCGAAGGCCAATACGATACCCCTAGGAGTTCATGCAGGTGCCGACAAGACTGTTGCATTATAAGTCTCTACGGGAGGTCACGAATACTTCAAAACCCATAAAAACCTTTCCCTTCAATAATCACGTGGACTTCGATTACAACGCATACAACGACAAGGCACAGATCCTCCCCACCGCCAACGTGAGTGTCGTACTGAGTCCTATCCTACAGCAAACGCTGGGTCTCGCTCACCCGACCTACACGGGTCCATTCGAGGACCATGGTCAGATCCCGATGGATATGAAGTCAGTTATGTACGGACCTCTGCTCGGACATGGTCGACAACCACATCGTGAGCGATGTCAACACACCTGTTCTCCCAACTTTATATAATGAAAGTACCTTACGAGTGCGATGCATGCAGTTATATGGACTATTATGCCCAACAGGCCGGGGGTTGCCTTCCGGTCTTTAGCGGCACACGCATGCAACGAGGACGCATGCTATTTGGTGAACCTTTTGCTCACCATGTGCGCTGAAACCATACAAGAGCTAGCCGCTGAATTCAGGCCGTTTGCTCAGGGGATAGCTCTCGTGGGCGCCGGGCTTAAGTTTTTGCTTCTCTTCGGCTGCAGTAGAGTGATGGAAGTTTTCACGCTATGTTGTAGACACCGCCATAAAGAACCATTTTATTTTATGGATTGGAGCGCTGTGTTCAGCGACAATGGCCCTTTTATCCAGGTCTGTGGGGTAGAATCATTCCCCGATTACAATTTCACTTCACAGTACTCATACTCATTTGGACTGGTCCGAGATTGGTCCACACATTGAACGAACTCGACCAGATTTGTCATGGTTTGCCTCGATACCACAGTGTTCCCCTTCATCATTTTCTAGTAGACACACCCTGATCACAAAGTGTGATCTCTCCAGTTGGGACTCGAGGTACACTTTCTCGAACTTGCCCACAAATTTCTGCGCCTACTTTCATGAGCCTTCGGGTAGCACAAGACAGCCCAGACTTAGGTGGTGTTGCACTCGTTCACCGTAATGGAAGACCTCTGAATACTTTGCTGATAAGCAAGACTGTAGCCGTCCAAGAGCAATTGGAGCACATCTATGTATCTTTACCAGGCTGCTCAACATCGACACTGGTAATTAAGTGAAGCTTGGATAACGAATTGGCTTCAATTACAACGCATATAAGGGAAGAGGTGCCGACGTACTGACAGTCACATGACTTCACAGTATAGTCTTCTAGTTAGCCTATTCTAAAGCACATACCAAGAATCTAACAATGCATGATATGTGTTGTATCTCAGGTACGCTTTTATTGTACCTGTTAATGTGGCAACTTGGATGACATGACCACACGGCCCCTAGCACCGGCATAAGCGGTATTAGATACAAATCTGGAGAGCTATGATGGAAATGCTCTGACAACTTGTATCTACATTGTATCTACCTAGTATAATCCGTGGCGTGTCCTACTCCTCCTCCTCCGCTTATGTCCTACTCCTCCTCCTTCGCTTTACTCACTGCACACTGCACAGCGGGTCGCATAGGTGTGGGGCGGGATAATCCGTGGCGTGTCCTACTCCTCCTCCTCCACTTTACTCACTGCACACTGCACAGCGGGTCGCATAGGTGTGGTGCGGGATAGGGTGGGGCGAGAGACTTGGGGTTTCACTACCTGAGATTCCATGGGCCAGGCTTGCACCCTACAGTAGAATGGGTCGACTGCGCATGCGCGATGAGTAGTATAGAAAGGGCACGCGATCTCCCTTTACTCACTGCACAGAGGGTCGCATAGGCGTGGCGCGGGATAGGGTGGGTCGAGAGACCTGGGGTTTTCACTACCCGAGATTCCATGGGCCAGGCTTGCACCCTACAGTAGAATGAGTCGACTGCGCATGCGCGATGAGTAGTGCGCGATGAGTAGTATACAAAGGGCACGCGATCTCCCTTTACTCACTACACATCGGGTCGCATAGGTGTGGCGCGGGATAGGGTGGGTCGACAGACCTGGGGTTTTCACTACCTGAGATTCCATGGGCTAGGCTTGTACCCTACAGTAGAATGGGTCGACTGCGCATGCGCGATGAGTAGTGCGCGATGAGTAGTATACAAAGGGAACGCGATCTCCCTAGTATTGGTAATTGGTGAGCTGTGACAACTCGTACACTGGAGATTGGTGAGCTGTATCTTCATCAGATGAAAATGATGGCATTTAACACAAAAGACTAGTCTGTAAGGCCCGATATCGACCCAGCATCAACTTCCCACAATGCCAACATATATCAAAGACCAAAAGGTCTGTACAGGGGCGGGCTTCGGGGACGAAACGTCCACCAGCAGAATCTCGCCATATACAGGTAAAATACACCCCAAAAATGTACACCCAAAAAATACATCTTCTTTGCCTGACGTATCCACTAACAAACAGAACTGCGATTCTCCATGATTTCATCATTTTTGTGTCACAGTGACCTCACCCTAATGTATCTAGTGACACGAAACATCCAGGTTTTCAATGATTTCCCGATTTTGGTGTCACAAAGACCTTTGACCTTGACCTCAATTTTGATTTGACACATCGTCTCCTCTAATGTATGTACCCAGACAAGACATTGAGAGTTAATGATTTCCTGATTTGGGGCCACAGTGATCTTGACCTTTGACCTTGACCTCAGTTGTGGTATATAATATCATTTTCCCCTAATGTATCTACTGACACAAAAACATACTTAAGGATTTCCCTATTTTGGGGTCACAGTGCCCTCGACCTTTGACGAGGACCTTAAGTTTGGCATGTGACACATTCTCTCCCTAATGTATCTACGAACACAAAAAGTGTGATTTTGATGATTTTAGGGTCACAGTGACCTGGACCCCTGAATTTGTGTATGGGATGCCTCATCTCTCCCTAATGCATCTACTCAAATAAAATGTGATTTTTAAAGATTATCCTATTTTGGAGTCACAGTGACCTTGACCTTGGACATTTACCTCAATTTGGTATAGGACACCTCGTCTTTGGTATGCGACACATTTTTAAAGATTATCCTATTTTGGAGTCAAAGTGACCTTGACCTCAATTGTGGTACATAACATCATTTCCCCCTAATGTATCTACTGACACAAAAACATACTTAAGGATTTCCCTATTTTGGGGTCACAGTGCCCTCGACCTTTGACGATGACCTTAAGTTTGGCATGTGACACATTGTCTCTCCCTAATGTATCTACGAACACAAAAAGTGTGATTTTTGATGATTTTAAGGTCACAGTGACCTGGACCCCTGAATTTGTGTATGGGATGCCTCATCTCTCCCTAATGCATCTACTCAAATAAAATGTGATATTTATGTCTCAAGTCTTCACCTGCTGTTGCTATGGCCTTATCTCCCTTTAGGAGCATCCTTACAAATAGTTAAAACGAAAAGTTGTCCCCCCTTAGGGAGCTCTCTCAGCTCAGCTAGGTTACTTAAGCCCTGCATAATCCTGAATCTCCCTCTTTCTCTATTTGTACCTGCTCGCGAGCGGTTGCATATCAAGGAAGTGTCCCATAGTGCTGGTTTGGTTGTTGTTGGTTTGACTTCGGTTGTACTTTTGCTAAGCTAGTATTTTCTATTGCTTGTATTTCTTACACATTATGTCTGAGATATCTGTCCCCGTAAATTCTAATTCATGTCGCTCGTGTGGGCAGTTTTGGAATAGTTTGGATGCTCGCACGGTCTGTTTCTCATGTAAAGGTCACCTGTGTTACCGTCATTCCACGTGTTTAGAGTGTCTATGTTGGGACGATTTAGCCTGGAGGAATTATGCCCAGGCGCGGCGTGCGTATTTATTACGTGCTACAGCAGACCCTGCATTATCTGCGGACGAAAGACGGCAAAGTGAGATTGCTTTAGTCGCAGATTTCAAATTTAACGAGGACCTTGCAGGTTCTAATTTGGATTTATCGCATAGACTTAAAAGCCCTGCTATGTCATCGTCGTCGATTCTAATTCCCCCTAGTGGTACCGTTGCACGGGAAGATAGCAATATTAGTCCAGACAGTGTGGGTTCTACTGGTAAAGCCTTGTCTGGAGTGGCTGTGCACAAACCTGTTTCTTTGTTCGTGACAACAAAGGATTCTGTTTCCAAGTCGGGTCGGCCTGGTCGCTCTATTGTTATTGACGAACAAAAGATTTCTGCTTCACTGCGTGTCATTTCACCCAATCTTTTGTCAGACGATCTGGCTCTGTCCGGTTCTATCAAAAAGAGAAAACATCATCGCATGTGAACTTCGCCTTTGCGGTTTAAATCTCGTTCTTCTGCTGTTTTAACTAAAGCAGCCTTTCAGACTATGGAAGGTCGTTCGGACTCTACTCTGAATTTTCAAATTGCGGATTTACAGCCTCCGGTTTCTACGTTTGTTGATCCGTCACTTCGTCTTTCCCGTGCTTCTAAACGACGTTCTTGTACATCGCAACGCCGTTCACGGTCTCGTTCGCCTGTACGTCGTTTTGTTACTCCGCCTCGACATTCCGTTACGCCGTCTCGTCGTTCTCATACACCTGTACGTCGTTCTCGTTCTCCTGTTTGTCGGTCTCTTACACCTAAACGACCTAGTACTTGGCGGCTTTCCCGTTCTCCGGTACGCCGTTCTCGTACTCCTGTTCATCGTTCTCGTACGCCTCCACGCCGATTGCCACGTCGTTCTTCCTCACCTCCCCGTCGGGGTCGTCAAATTCGTCAGTCGCAGACTCCTTTTCTTGATCAATCTTTTGATCGGTTATTGTCTACCTCTCGCCGTCGGTCCGTCGTTTGTTCTCCCAAACCTGCTTCGACGTCTTCGTCTGCTAGTCAAGATTCCTCATCTTCTTCGGATAGTTCGAAGGATTCGGCTAAGATGCCTTTTTCAGACAAGATGGCGGCTCTTTTGGCTCTCGTTCCATACATGCCCGTTTCTACTAATGCTGTCTCTTCATCATCTCGGGTTAAATGTCCGACAGCGGCTTCTTCCGCGTTCACGTCTGCTTCTTCGAAGACACCCCTCACGTGTGCGCCTTCTCCGGCTTGGGAGTCTAATTGTATTGTTTTTGATCGTCAGTTGGAGGATGACAACAAGTTTAAGAAGCCTTTGTTTTCATTTTACAAACTTCATGATAACGTCCTTCCCGACAAACCTCCCAAACGTGATCGTGATTTGAGTCAGGTTTCGAAATCTTCTAAATCAACTTCTATCGGGGTTCCTACCAAAGTTGTCGATAATCTTATGGAGATGTTGCTGGCAATTCAACGTATTACATCTTTCACGGATTGGTTTTTGTTGGCTACTTCTCGGATTACTTTGGATCCTGCCTTACTTCAGGATTATGGTTCGGCTAGTTTGTCTCCTGGTCGTCTTGCCTACTTACGAGCTTTCATTGACACGTTCAATATAGCTAACCGTCATGTCATTGAGGCGGGTGCTTTTTCCTATGTTTCGCTTCTTCAAGCTCAGCGTAAAGCATTGCTTCAGTATGTCAAGCCTGACGTTCCATACTTTGTGAAAGACCAACTATTACAACATCCGTTATCCTCTAAGTTTGTCTTCAATAATGCTATCGAGTCCGTCCTGCCTAGTATTCGTGAGGAACGGACTTCTAGATTGATTTCTGCTGCGGCTCGGCGTCTTGCTTTTTCCGTTGACCTGAAACCTAACCGCAATCGGGTATCCAAGCCTTCCCAACGTGAGGCTTTTCCATCGGGTAATTTTCGTGGCAAGCCTCCACAAGCCCGTGGCCGTCGTTCCACCCGTGGGAAATTTTCCAGAGGAAGGGGTGCTTCCAACAAGTGACTATCTGTATTCCAGCTCCCATCCTCATTCCAGAGATTTTTATCTTCCCGCCTTCCACCCTTTCAGTAATCAGGTCGTCGGCGGCCGTTTACAACATTTCTGGGAGAATTGGCAGTTCATAACAGACGACGAATGGATTATCAAGACATTGAAGAATGGTTTCCTCTTCAACTTTCAGTCCCAGCCCACTCATCCCTCGGCCTCGTCCTTCGCTGCTGCCAGTTCCCGCAGGACACGTTCAGACGCTTCTTTCCTCTGTCGCCATGCTTATCGCCAAAGGTGCCGTCAGAGAGCTTCCGCATGCCGAAGACAGCGTGGGGTTCTACAGTCATGTATTCCTTGTCCCGAAGAAAGATTCGGACCAAATGCGGATGATCATCGATCTCAACAAGTTTCATCTGGCCATGCCACCTCATTTCAAGATGTCAGTCTCATCGATCCGGGCCCGCGTACATCACCGGGATTGGTTGGCCTCCATCGATTTGCAAGACGCATATCTCCATATACCCATTCATCCTCGTCATCGGCGATTCCTTCGTTTCACCATCAACGATCGTCGGTTCGAGTGGCAAGCCCTCCCGTTCGGAGTCAACATCGCCCCATGGATTTTCACCCGTATCACTTCACCAGTCATTTCTCCATCTACGGGGCATTCACATCGAGGTTTACATCGACGATATCCTCTTGTGAGCCCTTCTCAACGGTCAGGTCCGTTTCACTCTGCTCGTTCTACGTTATCTCGGGTTCATACCTCACCCTCAGAAGTCAGAGTTGGTTCCAGCGCAAATTCGTCGTTACATCGGGGCAGTGTTCAATACTCGCCAACAACTGGTGCGCCCCCCAGAGGACCGGTGGACCAAGTGATTCTAAGGTTTTTGTCATCAACGTATCAAACACGACAACGGTGGTAAAGCCTTCTGGGTTTACTCACCTCTACGCAGAGCCTTACTTGTTACGGACGTCTCCAAGTTCGGCCGCTACAGTACCATCTCCTTATCTGCTGACGTCATCCCTCAATCCTGTTGTTCCGGTATTGACGTCTCTACATCCACATCTGATTTGGTGGCAGTCACGCCACAACGTCATGAAGGGAGTTCCCTTCCGATTTCCATCTCCAGATCACCATCTCTACACCGATGCTTCAGAGACCGGTTGGGGAGCTCATCTGGACAGACTGGAGGTGTCCGGCAGATGGTCGAGGTTGGATGCCAGACTTCACATCAACCTTCTGGAGTGGAAGGCAGTCATCCTAGCTGTTCAGCATTGGAGTTGGCGTCTCATGAATTCGTCCCTTCTCATCGCAACGGACAACTCTACTGTCATTGCTCACATCAACAAGATGGGTACCACCCGATCTTTCTCAACGTTTCGTCTGGTGTGGGATCTTTACGACTGGGCTCTAATTCATCACTGTCATGTCAATGCTCGCCATGTTCCGGGTCGGCTCAATGTCTTAGCGGACCGTCTTTCTCGACCCGACACCGTGCTTCAGACCAAATGGCAACTTCATTCGGAGGTCTTCCGTCAGATCTGCAGCGTCTGGGAGACTC
Organism: Hanleya hanleyi; assembly: GCA_036873755.1. Classification (NCBI taxonomy): domain Eukaryota; kingdom Metazoa; phylum Mollusca; class Polyplacophora; order Lepidopleurida; family Hanleyidae; genus Hanleya; species Hanleya hanleyi. The sequence goes on along the minus strand of JAVTVY010007392.1, from coordinate 3,518 downwards.
CCTTGATCGACCTGTTTGCGACGAGGAACAATGCGCAGCTCGCCCTCTTCGTCAGTCCGATTCTGGACCCTCAAGCCTTCGCCATCGACGCTCTTTTAATCAACTGGGACAACTTCCTGGCTTATGCCTACCCACCCATGGCCCTGATTCAGGAAGTTCTTCAAAAGATTTCTCAGCACGACTGCGTCATTCTGCTCGTGGTTCCGAGGTGGCCTCTTCGTCAGTGGTTTCCGGTGCTGGTTCCACTTCTCACTGCTCCGCCACGTCGTCTTCCAGTTTGGCCCAGCCTGTTGCGTCAACCTCACGGGATAATTCATCACAACCCGCGGTGGCTCAACTTACACGTCTGCAGACTATCCAGAGTGCACTTACAGTCCAAGGACTTTCAGCAGAAGTTGCGCAGATGATGGTTTCAGCCAATCGATCTTCCACATCGCAGCTCTATCAATCGAAATATTAAACATTTATAAACAATGTTACTATTTATAACCAAACCAAACCTGCTTTGATTTATGCCTTAATCTCTGCCAGAGATATACAATACAAACGTTAAACGAAAGTTTAAACCAAAAGTTAACTCCCCTGGGGAGTTATCCCCCAGAGGAGTAGTCTCCCTTTAGGGGAGCTCTCCCCTGGGGAGTTATCCCCCAGAGGAGTAGTCCCCCCTCAAGGGAGCTCTCCCAGGTCAGCCTGGATATATAAGCCAGCTCCCAGCATAGTCTTCCTCTTTTCTCATTGTTATAAACCGAGACCTGTAGTGTACAAGGCCGCGGAGTGAGGGGAAGGATGGGAGGGCCATTACATCAAAGCAGGTTTGGTTTGGTTATAAATAGTAACATTGTTTATAAATGTTTAATATTTATGTCCCAAACCTTCACCTGCTTTGATTTATGCCTCACTACCAACATATGGAGGTGGGAACCTCGGCCTTGATGTATTTGCAATAGCAGGCTGAATATCCGCTGAAATAATCACAAACAAGACAATCACAATCAACAAGAAAACCCTGGTCAGCACTCAGAAAGGTAATCAAGGATATAAGAAGTGGTTACTTAGCTTGATGCATGTCTCCATGCATGTAGCTGTGGTCTTGGATGTGGAGTACAGTGTTACCCTCCGTATAGGAACTCAGGCAGTACGGCCAGGATGAGCACTTGGAAGGCAGCATGTATTGATTGGGATCTTTATACGCCAATATATCATACAAGGTGTCATTATCTGTGATGTGGAGTGGTACGCAGTATTACCGCCAACGGAACTAAGGTATCAGGACACCCGAGTTCGGAGGTAAGGCAAGATGAGTTGGTATAGTGTTAGCCAACGTCCATACAAGTCGTCCACCTTTACTAATCGCAGCGCTAGTCCACATTCCGCTTTAGGTCCAACTCTGTGTACTTTAATCCCTGATGCTGGATTGTTGAGAGTTGACAGCGGAATCTTGAGTCTCCTCTTTGTCTTGTCACTATCTCTCTCGTACCGACCCTGGTACCAATTCCTGTCTCTTCAGCCAACTGCAGTGCATGACATTACCAAGAATACTATTGCTTCTTGGTTGAAGAAGACTATTAAGTGGTCATATCAACTTGCCATTGACGCCCCCCCACTTCTGACCACTGCTTCTTCGCATGAAATCCGTGCCATCGCTACATCATGGCCTTTATGGAAGAACCTATCCCTTCATGACATTGTCCAGTCCTGTGCATGGACGGCAATTCTACGTTCACCGATTTCTATCTGAGAGATATGTCGGTACAATCAGATAGGGTGACCACGCTTGGGCCGCTGGTGGCTGCCCAGCACGTGGTCCAGTAACTTTCAAAAAAGGAGGGGGGGGGGTATCTTCGTTCAGCGCAGCAAGTCAGTCAATCAGCCAGCTTGCTGCATCATCACATCTATTCAGCCATTTCATATGTCCACCATATTTCACGATCACCTCATATGTCCACCATATTTCATGATCACCTCAATAGGTCAACCTGCCAGCCGCCAACTCACAAGACATCTTTCAAGACCTGACACAATGGTGAGTATTGGTTTTTAGGTATTACTTTGTGTCATTTTCAAGTTTAAAGTACAGAGAGTTTGGGGCATGAGGGCTATTATGACCAACTTACGAGTTCATCTCAAGAGAGGCAGCTGCTGTCAACTCACAAGTCATCTTACAAGACCTGACACATTTGTGAGTACTACTTTCTGGTTTACTAGTGTCAGCAACAAGGGACTAAAGTACAGAAAGTTGACGGAAGACGGCTTGTGGTGGTATAAGATGGGCACCTTGTATACGATGTTGCCGGGATGTACATGACCGCTTCTATCCGTTATACACTGATTACCACTTGATACTCACAGCGCCACCGGCCCGAGTTCCTTCGTGGGGGTAAAATTGTGCACCACATCCACGATCACGGTTTGCATGGACGAGTAATTAGTGGCCACATTCAACAATCTATTATGATTACTCCATGACTACCCACAGCGTCACCGACCAGGGTCCCTCTTGTCGAGTACTAGTGTGCCACGTCTGTGATCATCTCAGCGGTTACTAAGCCTGCTATTGGAACTACAACAAGGCCAAGGTACCCACCTCCATATGTTGGTAGTGAGCCATAGCAAAAGCAGGTGAAGATTTGAGACATAAATATTAAACATTTATAAACAATGTTAGTATTTATTATCAAATCAAACCTGCTGTTGCTTTGATTACCCTCCCTTCCTGCCCCTCACTCCCCGGCCTTGCACAACACACGTCTCAGGCTATAAGAGTGAGAAAGAGGGAGATTCAGGATTGTGCAGGGCTTAAGTAACCTAGCTGAGCTGAGAGAGCTCCCTAAGGGGAGACAACTTTTCGTTTTAACTATTTGCAAGGATGCAAAGGGAGATAAGGCCATAGCAACAGCAGGTTTGATTTGATAATAAATACTAACATTGTTTATAAATGTTTAATTTTTAAAGATTATCCTATTCCTGTCTTCTTAGGCCAGCGACCTTTGATCTCGACCCCCATTTTGGTATATCTTCCCCTAGGGCATCCACTCACCAAAATTCGGAACTGTAGATAAAAAACTGTCCCAGATAAGGACCGGACATTAGGGGACCGACAAACGGTCTGGACAGATGGACGGAAATCGCCATCACTTAATAGCTCAAAGTATGGATCACCAACTGGTATATATAGAGAAAGACTTTTTAATGTTCTGTATTTCCATTAACGTGATGTTCGCATAATGGCCCAGTAGTATTGTCCCAATCCACCATTTTCACTTACCTGAAAACCCAACAGGAAAGTTTCTCCATGGGAAAATATCGGATTAATGTCGGCTTCATGAATAGTACAAGGCTTGAACTACATGTAAATTAAATCTAATTAAAATTATAAAATATTTGTAAAAAAAATATGTGATGTATTGAACATAAAACTGGTCGACACTTGGAAAATTATAATTCAGAATATTAGAGCATGACCTTCTCAAACAAGAGTAACCCATAGACAACCTATGAGAAAGTATAACAAGGGTTAT